>CAUYLG010036716.1:0-58440 GCA_963573385.1 Cacajao melanocephalus | reverse complement strand
AAAAAAGTCGTGCTGGCGACCCGTGTGGCTCCTCCGCTGGGAATCTCCTAGTCTGTGGGCAACAAGAATTCGTCTGAAAGTGCGGCGTCCACTCGCTCTCTGCGCTTTCATTGGGAGCTACAACCCTGAGCTGTTGTTAATCGGCCATCTTGGATCTCTCTCCGAAATATTTGGGTTTTTTGCTTTAAATTGACAAGTCAGAGAAGGAGTAAAAAATATAATTTGTGGCTTTTCTTCCATTCTGATAACACTTGTAGACCGAGAGGCAAGTTTTCCTGCATAAGCAATAAGGACACAGTAGTTTGCCCCTGAATCAAAAAAACTGAATTTGGGTTCCCATACCGTCTAGAGGTACCTGGGGTTCCTCAATGTAATTAAGATATTCCTGGACCAGGGTGGTAAGGAAGACCCTGGGCCCCTTCAGTTTTCATCCAGTTCTTCCCTTTGCATTGCTAGAGTTTTGACTGGCCAAGCCCCTCATTAGGAGTGGGGCAGTCAATCCTCTAGCGTCGAAGATCGTGACTGATACCTTCGCACTGACAGCAGGCGCTGGTGGGGGCCTGGTACAATCTTTCATCCAATGTCCATTATTTTTGCACTTAAAACTAGGGTTACTACCTTTGGACCCTCACAGGTTTCCCTTTGATATTTTTTGGGCCTTTAGGGCATTGCCAATGACAGCAGCCATAATTTTAGATTGCCATTTATTTTCCTTCCCTTTCTCTAGGCCACAATTGTTGTATACCATAAAAGCAGTATCCAGAAGTGCCTGAGGTGTCTGGGGCCCCGTTTGCAACTTTTGAAGCTTGCATTTAATATCAAGGGCAGACTGGCTTATGAAGTGCTCAGCTATAAGTGATTTCCCTTCTTGTGTGGCTGGATCGACCTTTTAAAGGCCTCTTTCAGCCAGCTGTAAAACATAGCTGGGTTTTTTCTCCTTTTCCTGAGTGACTTGGAACTCTCCTTTTGAGTACCTTCTCTTGGAGCCTTGCATATAGATGGGTTCTATTAGGGGAGGCATTTTATCTCCTGGGTTGTTAAATGTACACAGTGAACAGTTTTGACAGATACTTGCTTAGCCAACGAAGCCAGATTAGATCTGATGAAGAGTTTGTTTACCATGGCTAGTATGGCATTCCTCTCCTTGTGGAAGGAGTCATGCAAGGTTTTTCTAGCTTTCCACTGGGCTGCTTGAGGGAGATATAATTTTGGCCCCATATGCCACCGGAGTCTTTGTTTTTGTCCCCCTTGCTCTTTTATTTGTTGTTTTTCTTGTACTATGTAGTTAGGTTTTACGGGGAAATGGGGATAAGGAAACAAAGCTAAAACTGGTTAGGATTGTATTCTGAGGGTTGACATTTTGGCTTTCTTATTGGACTTCCCGTTTTCCAGCACTATGAGCTTAAGTCTTTCTCATGCCCCCTACAATGAATTGTGGCTATAGCCTTTGGTAGATATATAGCTTCTAATAATTGAAGAATTTCAGCCCCATGTTTTATGAGGGAATGGCTGCTGGTTAGTAATTCTTTTTTTTTTTTCCAGATTCTGGCATGAGCATGAACCACAAGGAATGTATACTTGGAAACCGTATAGATGTTGAGCTTTTTCTCTTTTTCTAGTATCAGAGCCCAAGTAAGAGCAATGATCTCAGCTTTCTGTGCTGATGTGCCCGGGGGCAGCAGCTGAGCCTCAATATGGTGCTGTAATTTACCATTGCATACTCAGCCTAGCATTCTCCATTTGCCACAAAACTACTGCCGTCTGTGGCCCAGTCATCTTCAGGGTTTGGAAGAGGCTGATCTTTTAGATCAGACCAGCTCACAGATGTGTGTACAATCATCTGCTTATAGGAATGATCACTGGGCCTGTGGGCAATAGTGAAGCTGGATTCAGGGTGTTCCAGATTTTAAGGATAACTTCATATTACTCAAAAAACATAGCCTGATATTGGGTTAACTTTTCTCCTGTCATCTAGGTGTGTTCTTTTGCCTCCAAGATTGATTTAAAACTGGAATGGGATTAGTATTTCCAGTGGTTGAACCAGAGTGATCATAGTGGCTTTGTCTTCTAAAACAGTGGTGGCTGCAATTGCCCACAAGGAGCTTGGACATCCCAAGGCCACCCCATCCAATTTCTTTGAAAAGTAAGCGATTGGTCTAGATTCTCATTCTAATTTGGGGGTTAGGAGACCCACCACTATACCTTTCTTTTCAGCTACATATAAAGAAAAAGTCTTAGTGAGGTGTGGGATGCCTAGTGCAAGAGCCTGGCTGACAGCTTGTTTTAACTTAGTGAAGGCCTTCCTTATTTTTGATGTCCATTCCATTGGCTCATTCTCTGGCCCCAGCATGACTTCATAAAGGGCCTTTGCTATGAATCCAAAATTGGGAATTAATATTCTGCAAAATCCAGCTATCCCCAGAAAAGAACAAAGTTGTTTGGTGTAGGGTGGGTCTGATCCACATATGGCTTGCACACGCTCTGGGGATATCTGTTGGGACTGAACCATGCCCCAGTGATTGAGGATGCAGCCAAGGGGGAAGTCAGGTAAAACTAAGACTGAGTTTCCCATCTTCTGTCTGTGGAGAACAAGAAAAACTTGAAATTTAGAGCATTCTGGCCTAGGGCCACATGCCCATAGGAGGGCCTTTGCCGGGGTTGAGGGCCAAGAGGGCATCCCTTGCTTGGGCCTTTTCATGACATGCCAAATGTCTCTGGCCTTAGATGGGCATCAGTGTCACTTGAAGAAGGATCCCACCATATTTGGGGACCTATGATTAAGTTTCCCTTTAGTCCATAGGTGCAGCCCTCAGCTTTTGGCATACCTGTAGCTGGCCAAAATAGTTTTTTCCCAAATGGTTTCCTTAACTATTGTGGTCACTGTAGTTTGAAGGGCAAGGGATTGCAGGCTGCCTACCTTTAATTTGTTAAAGATTGGCCTCTCAGAAAAGGAAGAGAATACCCTCTGACCAGATAAACTATGTGCAGTGATTTCTCCATGGATCCACTGCACAATGTATGTAATGATCCAAGAGTCTCCACCAGAAGTTTTCTCTCAGCACCAGGTCTGCTAAACTAAAACGATCCAGAGCTGGCCTCTCACAAAACAAGCAGGATTTTTTTTCCTTATTTAGCCATTGCCTTGGCCCTTTGGGTCGGGGTATTCCAATTACTTGTTTCGACACTGCAAAAGCAGAAATCAAAGTATTATGTCTTGCCACACATAAAAACACCTCACAGGCACAGGGATTTGTCTTGTGCCTGGCGAAGCCTAATTGCTCCATTCCCCAACCAGGTTATCCTGTCCCGAGTCTTCCAGTAGGAGGCGCCCTAATGGCTCTTAACTGTCCATCTTGTGTCCCCAAAGAGCACTATCAAAGGAAAGAAACAGAAAGTAAAAGCAAAAATAAACATGTCAAATTGGGGCTTACCTCTTGGATGGCTTATCAAAAATACTGTGTTACCGGCTAATGTGAAGTCCCAAGTTCTTAGTGTTCTGAGCAAAGAACTGGATGTGACCCACAAATAGCAAAGAAACAAAAAATTTATTAAGCACAGTACAATTTGAAATGGACCGGGCTGACCCGCAAGTGGTATCAGCCCCCGTTAGTTACATTTCATGGCCTTTTATATGTTTTTTTACTCTAACTTACTCAATTTTAATGTTTGTGACCAAATTGCTCATCCTCACCTTTCCCTTACTGCACCTTAACCTTACTTTATCTCTTTTAAGCTAATTGTTCATTCTTGCCTTTCCCTGATTGTGCCGACTTACTGTTTACCTCTTTTTATCTCGAATGTTCTGCTTTTGTTTTTCTTTTGTTTTTGATGTGAGATGGCGTCTCGCTCTTCACTGAGGCTGGAGTGCAATGGCACGATCTCAGCTCACTGCAATCTCTGCCTCCCAAGTTCAAGCAATTCTCCTAATTCAGCCTCAGGAGTAGCTGGGATAACAGGCATGCGCCACCATGACCAGCTAATTTTTGTATTTTTAGTAGAGATGAGGTTTCACCATGTTGGCCAGGCTGGTCTCGAACTCCTGATCTTGAGTGATCCGCCCACCTTGGCTTCCTAAAGTAGTGGGAATACAGGCTTTTGTTATCTGGCATGTTCTCCTTAAGCTAGCCTATATCCACCAGGTCCCCTTTACCCCGCCTTCCTCTGCTATTCTCCTACCTCAATAGTAATATACCTATATCGTATTTATTTTAGTTATTGGCCTGGTATTGCTTTTGAATCTTTAATTTTTAGTTTTTCTGTGCTCTTGAGCTTTATGCTTAACTTTTATACATAGCACATTATGTATTTGTTTTAATCTAGTCTGAAAATTCTCTCTTTTAACTGAATAGCTTATTCTATTCATATTTCTGGTAATTACTGATACATGTGGATTATTGCCACATTCTTTTTTTTTTTATAGATAGGGTCTCTTCTGCCACCCCAGCTGGATTGCAGTGGCACCATCATAGCTCACTGTAACCTTGAACTCCTAGGCTCAAGTGATCCTCCTGCTTCAGCCTCCTGAGCAGCTAGGACTACAATTGTGTGCCACCATACCTGGCTAATTTTTTATTTTTTGTAGAGACGAGGTGGTCTTGCTATGTTGCCCAGGCTGGTCTCAAACCCCTGGCTCTGAATAATCCCCTACCTTGGCCTCCCAAAGCACTGGGATTAAAGCTCATGTTTGTAATCCCAGTGCTTTGGAAGGCCAACGTGGGGGATCATTGTGCCCAGCCTATTTCCACCTTCTTATTAACTGATTTTTATTTGCTCGATTTTTTATGCCTTTTCCTCTTTCCCCAAATTTCCCTTCTCTTCCTCACTCTCAGCAGACAACTTTGCTTCTTAGTTCACGGAGAAAAAAAGAAGCAATCAGAAGAGAACTTCCACATGCCCACTCACGACATCTAGCCACTTCACTGCATCTGAGAGACCCATCTATAACCCCTTCTTCTATTGAGGACAAACTGTTCATTTTCCTAGCAAAGGCCAGCTTCAACATTTATTCACTAAATACAATCTCTTCTTGCTCACCCAGTGACCTTGCTCAAATAATTCTCTACTCTTTTAAATCATCAATCTTTCAGTCTCTGCTGGATCTTTTCCATAACCATACATATATACGATTGTTTCTCCATTTTAAAATATCCCTTTCTCTGGACTCTATTCTCCTTCAGCTAACACACCATTTCTCTTCTTCAGCTTACAACAGAACTCTGAAGAAGAGTTGCCTATACTTGCTGTCTCCAGTTTCTGTTTTTCCATTCTCTGAACCAATTCCTATCAGGTAAGTTACCAATAACCTTCTTTTGTTTTTTGGGGTATTTTTTGTTTGTTTATTTGTTTTGTTTTTGAGATGGGGTCTCACTCTCTGTCACCCAGGCTAAAGTCCAGTGGTGTAATTATAGCTCACAGCAACCTCAAACTCCTGCATTCAAGTGATCCTCCTGCCTCGGCCTCCCAAATTGCTGGGATTACAAGTATGAGCTACTGTGCCCCATGGCCTGCACATTTTAAATCTTGTTCTCATCTCTCATTCTACTTGATTACCCAAAGTCCCAGCTACTCAGGAGGCTGAGGTGGGAGGTTCACTGGAGGCCAGCATTTCAAATCCAGCCTGGGCAACATAGCAAGAACGTGTCTCTAAAAAAAGGAAAAAATTAAAAGTATTTGACACAGCTGATTATTCCCCTTTCCTTGAAATATTATTTTCACTTGGCTTATGGGACATTCAATTGTCCTGCTTTTTCTCTTACCTCATTAGTGGCATCTTCTTACTTTCCTTTATCCTTTACTCCTTATCTCTCTCACTACCAAACATTGGAATACTCCAAAACTCAGTCCTTGGGGTTCTCCTCTTTTCTAACTTCTCTCATTCCACTGGTGACTTCATGGTTTGTATATCTTATATGCCAATAATTACAATTAATATCTCTAGACGAGACTTCTCCTCTGAACCTAAGACTCAAATATCCAACTCCTCACTTACCATCTCTAACATAACACCCCCAAACTGAATTCCTGATCTAGTCCCCACTCTAATTTGGTTTGACACAATCTCTACCTTCTCAGTAAATGGCAACTCCAAGTTCTCCTGTTTATCAGGCCTAAAATCTTACCATTATCTTTGACTCTTTTCTCAGATCCCACATTCAATCTACCATCAAGTTCTGTTGGTTTTACTCTGAGAATACATTTGAGAATCCTACATTTCCCCTAACTGCACTCCTACCACCTTCATCTATTCCACTCTCACCTTTCACCTGCGTTATTACAACAGCCCCCTAACTAGTTTCCCTGCTTCCATCCTTGTCTCCCTTCAGTCTATTTACTACACTGTAGCCAGAGTTAGTCTGTTAAAATATAAATCAAATCCTATCACACCTACCTAAAATCCTCCAAGACGACTCATCTCATTCTGCATAAAAACTAAATTCCTTACTTAGACTGCAAGGCCCTAAACAATCTCAGCCCACCTACATCCCTACATCCTACCTTCTGTTCAAGCTCTCTGACCTCATCTCCCACTAGTTGGTCTCATTCAGTCTTTTCTAGCCAAGCTGGCTGTTGTGTGGACACAGCTCCTGTCTGGCCTCAGGGTCTTTCCACTTGATTTCACCCCTACTAGGACACTGTCTCCTAGCTGTCTACATGGCTCACCTACTTATCTGTCACTTCCTACTAAAATGTCACCTTGAAGTCCATTCCTGCCATTCCTGGCTGTATTCCTTATTTATTTCCCTTTCTTACTTTATTTTTCCTGTAGCATTTATCATCATCAAACATGCTTATATTTTTATTTATATAACTTGTGTATTGTCTGTCTTTCTTCAACAGAATTGAGGCCTCATCTTTGGCATCTTGGTGCAAATTAGAAAATGATTCAGGCATGTACATGTTTGCCCATACACACACACACACAAACACACACAAACACACACACACACATGCCCATCCCACCCCCAATGCACAGGATTTGGTTAGCAACTACATTTGTGCAAAGAAAAAGACATGGGTAGGAGCAGACTATAAGATGAATTTTATCCACCCCCAGGGCCCCCTGCCTATTCAACTCCTCAGCCAGATGCCTTTGGACAGAACATTATACACATGATTGACAGCCCTATATAGAATGTAAGCTTCCTGAAGACAGGGATATATTTTGTCTTATTCCTTGTTCTGTCCCCAGACCCTTAGAGAGTGGCACACAAACACTCAATAAATATTTGAAAAATAAATTAAAAGTTTGAAAAAACACAAAGGGTAAAAGTTATTAATTGTTATTTTAAAATTAAAAACTAAATGACATAATCCTGGAAAAGAGGGCCTCAGCACATTGATGATGTTCAGAAAAGGGACAAAGTAACTGCTGTAAAATAACTTAGGAATTAAGATAATAAGGCCTAGCATACATACTAAATATTGGAAAGTATGGGAATTAGTTTGCTAATTGTGTAATAAAAATAAGAACAGGAGAATGTTGTTCTTGGGACCTTTTTTTTTCTTTGTTGAGATGGAGTCTTACTCTGACGCCCAAGCTGGAGTGCAGTGGCACAATCTTAGCTCACTGCAACCTCCTTCTCCTGGCTTCAAGCAATCCTGTCTCAGCCTCCCGAGTAGCTGGGACTACAGGCACCTGCCACCACACCCGGTTAATTTTTGTATTTTTAGTAAAGACAGAGTTTCACCATATTGGTCAGGATCCACCCACCTTGGCCTCCCAAAGTGCTGGGATTACAGGCATGAGCCACCGTGCCCAGCCTGTTCTTGGCACTTTTAAGTCAATGATTTACCTTTTACTTTTTGCCTTTACTAAGATGCACTGCAAATGTTAAAGTCCTTTGAATGGTACACTCTTTGATGATTTAGAGGGAAATACTTGATTGTTCAAAATTAGTAAACAGGAAAAAAATAAAAAGACTACAGAAAGTCTGTACACAGTACCTGTCCCAGTGCCTCTTTTATTAAAGTTTTATTTCCTCTTTATTAAAATGTTTGCTCAATTCTCTTGCCCATTTATTGAAGCCTAAACTACTGCTTCTCTTCTGAATTTGTGTGAGCTATTTTGAAATCTTCCATTAAGTTTAGAGTAAACATTTTTCCTCAGTTTATGTTTTGGAAAAAATATACAGAACTTTAAATATTTAGTCAAATTTGTAAATCTTGATCTTTGAGATCGCTGTCATCTATTCAAGCTTAAATAGTCCACCAGCAACATGACAAACAATCATATTTGCTTTTTCTAATTTTCTTCTTCATATGACTTTGAAATTTTAATTCTCAAATACCTAATAGAAATTAGTTTGGTGTATTATATGAAACTTGTACTATAAAGCATTTTGTTACTTAAAGACACTGTGAACAATTCTGGTAACATTTGTTTAGAAATAAACAGCAGTCTCTTTTCACATATAGTGGATTTAGAGTCATCAAATTCCAACATTTCAAAGGACATGTCCATTTTACTTAAATTTGTTTTAAAAATAAGTTAACTATGTTAAATATATTTTTAAAAATAATAAAACAGGGATTAAAATCAGCTCCTGCTTTAATATCTCCTCCATTATTAATCCTCTCTGATCCCTTTACAGTCATGAAAGTCAAACATTCATGTTTATAGAAACAGAGGTTGTATTTGTTTCTTAAAACTGGTTTCTTTTATCAGGTATTAACAATGGGCATCAAAAAGATGATGAAATGGTATGAAATCATGAAATAATGTCTTTGTGATTTTTTTAAAAGAATAAAGCAGCCCTTGTGTCTGTATTCCCAGCTACTTTGGAGGCTGATAAGGAAGGATTGCTTGAGCTTGGGAGTTTGAAGCTGCAGCAAGCTATGATCACACCACTGCACTTCCAGCCTGGGTGACAGAGTGAGATCCCATCTCTAAAATATATATATATATTTTATATATTTGTATGTGTATAAATATATGCGTGTCTGTATTTATATATTTTTATGTGTATAAATATATACACACACACATATATATATGTGTGTGTGTGTATAAATATATGTGTATAATAAAGCAAAGAAGAAAAGTGTCCTAAAAAAAGTGTTTATGACTGTACCTTAAGAGTTTTTAAATAGTTTGTATAAAGACATATAGAATACATATTATTATTTGAACAAGGAAAATGAACATTTTTGGGTTCTTGTTTTGATTATCTATCATTGCATAATAAATTGCTCCTATATTGACAGCTTAAAACAATAATTTATTATTTTCACACTTCATTTTAAAGGCAATTGTTTTTCACAACCTTCATTTTAAAGACAATATAGCTAAGGCTCAGAATGGTTAAGCAAGTCGCTGAAAGTTCAGATAAGTCATCAAAGACATTCTAACTCCTGGTCCACATTAATGTGCACTGCAACATGCTGTCTTTTTCATTTATCACGTAGTATCCTAACTATAACTATAAATTATACTAACAATGCAACTGAAATTGGGTATGATTGATCTTTATTAATTTTTAAGACTTAAATGTGAGAGCTGTGAAGTCACGGAGAGTATAGAGCAGAGTATGGAATAAAAACAAAAAGCCCAAGTTATTTTGTTCTAAACTAGTGTCTCCCAACTTTGAATAAAATGTAACTCATTTTAAAAAAAAAGAAGAAGAAGGGGGAAAAACCCCAGTGACTACACTGTTGACATAAAACTTTTAAATCAAAAATTGCATAAGTATGTTCAGGTATAAAGTGACTTATAAATTCCTTATGATTAGAGCTTACAGACAACTATAAAACCAAAACAAATTGCAAAATTGTTAAATTATAATATCTAACATGTATAGTAGGTAATAAGTACTAGGCACTTTACATATATCAACTTATTTAATATCACAACCCAATGAGGTAGACATGATTATTATCGCCATTTAATAGATGAGGAAATCAAGACTGGAAGAAATTAACTTGTCCAATGTCACAAAACTGATAAATGGCAGAGCTGGATTTCACAGAAAAGTTAACAGACAAGTGAATGCGAAAATGATATTGTTTTACAGAAATTAAATTGCTCCCTGTAATGTGAATATGGTATTCACTGTAACTATAGATCCTCTGGCTTTAATATACACAAATTAAATTGAGCTGGGGCCGGGCGCGGTGGCTCACGCCTGTAATCCCAGCACTTTGGGAGGCCGAGGCGGGCGGATCACGAGGTCAAGAGATCGAGACCATCCTGGCCAACACTGTGAAACCCTGTCTCTACTAAAAATACAAAAAAATTAGCCGGCCGTGGTGGCACGCGCCTGTGGTCCCAGCTACTCGGGAGGTTGAGGCAGAAGAATCGCCTGAACCCAGGAGGCAGAGGTTGCAGTGAGCCGACATTGCGCCACTGCACTCCAGTCTAGTGACAGAGCAAGACTCCGTCTCCAAAAAAAAAAAAAAAAAAAATGAGCTGGATAGTGAGTAATTTCTCCCACCACTTCTTTTTCTCTTCTGTCAAGTGCTAAATAGGTATCAGTACAGCACAAATTAATGTCATTCGGTCTTCACTTTAAGCGAATGGCTTGTTACAAATTAAGTCTACATCTGCTCTCTCAAGTTTTTTTTTTAAGACATTCCTGATTACTATTTTCCTTTATTATTGGGATTTAATTCACATACTATACAGTTTATCCTTTTGAAGGGTACAGTTCAGCAGTGGCTTTTAGTATATTCACAAACTTCTGCAGCCATTATCATTAATTCCAGAATGTTTTCATCATACCAAAAAGAAATCCCACACTCATTAAGCAGTTAATATAGTTTAGATATTTGAACCCTCGAAATCTCATGTCAAAATTTGATCCCCAGTGTTGGAGGTGGGGCCCAGTAGGGGATGTTTTGGTCATGGAGGGATGGACCCCTCATGAATGGCATGGTGCCATTCTTACTGGAGTCAGTGAGTTCTCACTCTTAGTCTCACGAGAACTAGTTGTTAAAAAGAGCCTGCTGGCACCTCCCTCCTCTATTTCCTTTTCTCTTGCCACATGAAATCTGCCTTCCTTCGCCTTCCGCCAGGAACGGAAGTTTCCTGAAGCCCTCACCAGAAGCAGAGGCTGGTGCCATGCTTCTTGTATAGCCTGTAGAACTGTAAGTAAAAAATCCTCTTTTCTTTATAAATTACCCAGCCCGGGCATTCCTTTATAGCAATGCCCCACACTCTTCCCCATGAGCCAGTAAGTTCGCAATTATTAAATTATTTTCTGTATAGATTTTCCTATTCTGAACATTTTATATAAATGGAATCATAAAATATGTGGGCCTATGGGTCTGGCACCTTTCACTTAGCATAATTTTTCAAGGTTTATGTTGTAACCTGTGCTAGTATTTAATCCCTGTTTATACCTGAATAATGTTTTATTTTGTGGATGGGATCATATACATTTCTTTATAATTAGTTAATGGACCTTTGGGTTGTTTCTGCCTTTGACCTACTATAAATAATGGTGTGATGAACATGTGAGCGCCAAGTTTTTGTGTAAAAATGTTTTCGGTTCTCTTGGAGGTGGGGCCTAGTAGGAAGTGTTTTGGTCATGGAGGGGTGGATCTAGGAGTGAAATTGCCCAATTGTTTTCCAAAATAATTGCACATTTTACATTCCCACCAGCAATGTATGAGGATACTAATTTTTCTGCTTTCTCACCAAGACTTGATATTGTGATACTGACTTTCTGATTATAGCCATCCCCGTGGGTGTGAAATGGTATCTTAGGTGGTTTTGATTTGCATTTATCTAAGGATTACGGATATTGAGCAACTTTCTATTTGCTTATTAGCCAAGTATATCTTCTTTGAAGAAATGTGTATTCAAATTCTTTGGCCATTTTGTAATTGGGTTTTTTATTCAGCTGCAAGAGTTCTCTCATTAAGGTCTGACAGGGTAATACCACACCAATGCAATGATAAATGCAAAAAACAGGGGCTCTGAAATTGCATGGTTGTATTCAGTTATAAGGTGGTCATCTGTGAGATCCAGAATCAAATTTAATTATTTGGAAACGTTTAAGGTTATAATGCTTCATAATTTGTTTTTTAAAAAATGCACATTTAAAATGTTTGCTAGAGAGCTCTAATATCCTCAGGAATATCTACAATATAAACACTGTTCTATGCATAGACTAAATCCCTAGCAATAGACAGAAGGAGCTGAGTGCTCTTTGAGTGAGAGAATGGGCTTGACCAGTGTTTAAATATTTAAAAATCAATATGAAGACATGTTGTGACATTAGGATGTGATTATATTTTTATATTTAAGGAGAGTCTATCTCATTACCATCAGAGAAACTCTGTAATTTTTAACTCTATAGCTGGCAATATCCATGAATTCGGCCCAGGTCATCAGATGCTGGAAGCACAAGGGTCAGACTGACTGTCTCCATTTTTTATTGCTTACTTCAAAGCTATGAAGAAATACAAAGCTCTGCCGATATTCTGCCCTGATATATTCCTTTTGAATGCTTGAAAAGTCTTCCCTTCCTACAGGGATCCCCCAAACACAGCTATCCTTACACTGAGCCCCTATTCATTGTTGGTCAGTCAATTTTGCTGGTCTATACCAACTCAGATCCAGAGCCAATGCTTAAGTTGAACTTTTCTGAGCATTCTTTTAACTTTAGATAATTTTTTTAAATTACCACAAAATTAGTTTAGAAGAACTCATAGAGGAGAGGTACATTGGGAAGGAAATAGCTTTGAGGCCTTTTATGGATTTATGACCAAAGCTATCCAATCAAATTCCTCCAGGTATTTTTGCTATTTCCTATGGGTATATTTAAATTATACACATTTTAAAGCTTCCTTAGTCAACTTAAACAAATACAAATAATAAAATTCAGTGCCAATAAGATAGGGAATCTAAAAGATAAAAGTACATCCATATTTTTCATAATGATTTTTCAGTTGCTGTAGAAAGAAATATGAGACTATGTAAACAGAAAAATAAAATTTCTTTTAATTTTAAAAACCCACATTTAAAAATATATCCCAAGAAAATATTCCCATCACTTATTATCCCAAAGAGTAATTTGTTCAAGAAGGTTAAAGCAGTGTTGCTTATAATAGTAAAAGAATCAGAAATATATTTTCCTAAAGTTTAGGGTTAAGAAAACTATTCTAGGCCATACACAGTGGCTCACACAAGTAATCCCAGCACTTCGTGAGGGAGATGGTGAGGTGGAAGGATCGATTGAGCCTAGGAGTTTAAGACCACCCTGGGCAACCTAGGGAGATTCCACTCACTACAAGTAATAAATAATTAGCCGGGTGTGGTGGCATGTGCCTGTAGTCCAGCTTCTGGGAGGCTGAGGCAGGAGAATAACTTGAGCTCAAGAGGTTAAGGCTGCAGTGAGCCTTGAATGAGCCACTGCACTCTAGCCTGGATAACAGTTGAGACCCTATCTCAAAAAAAAAAAAAATAAAATAAAAGCAAAGAAAAAGAAAACCAGTCTATACCAATATATAAAGTATATCATTAAGAATTATAAGATTTTAGACCATGGTGATCTCTGGAAATATGTTCATGAAACAATGTTAATTGTAAATATGTGTTTTGTACAGACGTACATTCAGTCATTTTAATAGATTTATAAATGCTTCTACATTATTTTGTGTTCAAACACAATGTATTTTTTTTATCATACTTAAACAATTTATTTTTTATTTCAATAGTTTCTGGAGAACAGGTAGTTTTTTGTTACACGGATAAATTCGTTTGTAGTAATTTCTGAGATTTTGTTGTACCCATCACCAGAGCAGTGTACACTGCACTCAATATGTAGTCTTTTATCCCTCACCCCACTTCCCCCTACCCCGAGTCTCCAAAGTCAATTATATCATTCTGATGCCTTCGCGGCCTCATAGCTTAGCTTCAGCTTATGAATGAGAATATATGATATTTGGTTTTCCACTCTGAGTTACTTCACTTAGAATAATCATCTCCGATTCTATCCAGGTTGCTGAGAATGCCATTATTTCATTCCTTTTTATGACTGAGTAGTATTCCATGGTGTATATATACTACATGTTTTTTACCCACTCGCTGTCGATTGGCATTTAGGCTGGTTTCATATTTTTGCAATTGTGAATTGACCTGCTATAAACATATGCAAACACAGTCTATTTCAAACAAATTTTGTTTACATATATATAAATCGATTGAAGTATATGGATGTACATTGATAAATGTAAGGTGATGTTAACAGAATTTTACATTTACTGAATTGTTTGATTTCAAAACGAACCAGCATTTCACAAAAATCATTCTATTTTATTAAAAGCACTGCTTACAGACAAATTTGTTCAAAGCAAATTTGGGGTTTTGGGGAATAGGTTAAATGAAATGCTTTTACTATAGGAATTTTTAGAGCCTTTAATTCATTAATACACATTGTGGATCTCCAAAATGAGATTCCACTTATTGTTTATCTCAAAATCTACTATTTACATCATGACTTACATTTATTTCATTTGTGTAAATAAATCTGTATAAATCATATTTGCACTTGTTACTAATATATCATTTTCACCAAACTGTAACTTCTATCAGGATGGGTAAATACATCTGTCTTCTTCACCACTGTTTCTAGAGTGCCAGTCAGGGCATGTAGAAGGGGCTCAATAAATATTTTTGTAGTGAATGAATTGCTAGAGCTGCATTTGGGCAAGCTAGTGCCTAAAGTTACACATTTTGGGAACTACCACTCTAAAGTTATTTAATTGTATAATAACTTCAAAGGAAAAAATTGTGTTAATGGCTCTAGGCCACTAGAGATCCATTTAATAAATTACTGCTTCACTTCTGTTGAGTCACTTACTGTTTTAGGGAGCAGAAGAAATTTCTCAGAGAGCATCTCATGACCCGGAAAAGTCTTGCAAAATCATTTTCATACTCTGCAACTCCCACTGAAAAACAGTGATAAAACTAGTTACCATGGAAAGAAGTTAAAGGAATCATGCTTTGCATGGATACTAACATTCTTCTGCAACACATTTGGTAACACTGGGTTTTCCATCAAAGATATTTGCTTATTTGATAGTTCAAGCCTGCAAAAGAGATATCCCTTCTGGAAACTGCAAACTGTTGACTCATTGATTCTCATTTGGGAAAAGGGATTTCACATTACTTTAACTTTCTCAATAGTCAGAGCCCATGTTGAAACAGCTTTTAAAAATATTTAAAATATATGGCTTACCTACATGTTTTACACAATAATTTATGGCTTTAGAAGTTAGAAAATGCAATTTCTTTTAATAACCACGTGGAGAAGTTATATAATACTATGTTTTTTTTAAGTATATGGAAAGCTATATACTTTTCATTAACTGCTAAGATTCATGAATTTTCTCCACAAGTTCTCCAGAAGAATTACTAGAAAAAAACTCCACGAATCTCATTATTTGACAGTTTTGTTGAATCGAAATTTTTAAAATTGATATTAGATTTAATTACTTGTTTCCAGTGACCGAAATGGAAAGTATTCCACCAGCTGTCAATGGTTCCACAACCCGACACATCGTTAAAACCTTAGCTTCTGCCTAAACTTTAAACCACAATAATATTTGGCGGTAGGGGAAGGGTTACATTTTAAGTCAAACAACGGATGTATTTCCAAAGCAGCATTTGCAAAGGTTAATCTGTGTATAGACTACAAAGGGGAAAGTGCAGTGCCCCAGTGATTGATCTAAGACCCCCTCTCGTTGTTGGGTTGTTTTTTTTTTTTTTTTTTTTTTTGGTCTGGTTAATAAACCACCTAGAGGGATAATTTTTAAACTTAATTTGTTGAAATGGTACTTTACTAATGTATAAAAAAAATTTCCAAATTTGAGAATTTTTAGTAAATTGATTTTATATTTGGGAATAAAGATCTCTTCCTTCTTCTATTGACATCTTCTACACAAAAGATAAAAAGTACTTTACTTGAATCTGCAGAGAGAACGTTTACAGAAACCCAGAGCCAAAGGTGCTCTAGGGAATCCCCTGAAAACAATCAAAGCCATTGCGGCCCCAGAAGGTAATGCTTTTCCCGGGAACACAGGTCTCGTGACTCCCAGCCTAACCTTCCTTCACGCCACACCAAAGTGTCGCGCGGCACCAGCTAGAGTGAAGGCCAAAGTCAACAAAATAATCTCTGCAGTCCATGGTATGTGAGGGTCCTCCTATCCGAGGGAGTTTTCATGAAAGGGCATTACCCAACATTTAATTCCAAGGACACAGTCCAGTCAAAAGACGTTCGGGGTGGGGTAAAGGTGAGGCAAAAGAACCCTTCAAAAGAAAAAAGCGCAGTTTCTCGGAGGCTTGTCAGAAACTAAGACTGGGGAGGTGGGAACCAGAGCCCGTGGCGCGAGTTGGGGTGGGAGTCGCGTAAGAAAAGCAATGTCTAGAACGGAAAGGTGACCCCACATTACAAAAAGAAACGGAGCAGAAAAATGGGCTTGACCATTCTAGAACTGCTTCAGAATCTCCAGAAGACCACGGAGGACCCCGCAGGGGAGCCAGGCTAAGGGTGGATTCTCAGCCGCTCGCGAAAGAGGGGCGCGCAAAGCTGCCGAGCCGCGTGTGTAGGTTTCCCCCGTGCACTCACTGCTGGTCCTCCCCGGTGCTCTGGGCCCTCCCCAGCTCCGTCCACACACATGCCGCCCCCTCCAAGCTCCCCGACTCCTCCCCCGCATTCCACCGCTCTAACCGACTCCAGTCGGCGTTCCTCTGGCCCCGGGCGCCACGCGCCGTCCAGGCACGCAGCCCCTAGCGGCGCGTCACTGCCAGCCCGGCCTCCGCGCGCCTCCCCCCTCCTCCTCCCCGGCTGTACGCGATCTAGCTCGGGGAGGCGGGGAAGCAGCTGGAGTGCGACCGCGGCGGCAGCCACCCTGTAGCCACCAGTCGGAGGTGCAGTCCTTAGGCCCTGGCGCCCGGGTGGGCCCTTGGGAGTCGGCGCCTCTCCCGGGGAGCTGCAAGGCTCGCCCCTGCCCGGCGCGGAGGGCGCCGGGGGCGCGGAGGTGAGCGGGTCGGGGAGGAGAGCGAAAGGAGGTGGCGGCCGCGGAGTTGAGGGTCAAGATGCAGTCGGCGCCACGCGCTGCATCCATCCTCCTGGATTCCGCGCCCTCTGCGGGTGTCCGCCCTGAGCTGCGGGGTCCCTGCCCTGAGCTGCGGGGTCCCTGATCTCCTGGCACCTTGAGGTGGAAAGTGAGAAGGGTGAAGGGTGTCTGTCTCACTGATTCCTCCTCCCCCTTCTCTTGGTCTCCTGGAGCTTCGGAGAAGTCCTGAGGTTGGGCCCAGGAGAAAAAAGGCCGGGAGACTTCCCAGGTAGGATGTGTCCCAGCGGGAAAGGACTGGCAGGTTACTTTCGCTTCCTTCATAGTCTCCCTGCCACTTTGGGTTGATGCAGGGCACTTCATGGAAGATTATGCAGTGCTGCTCTGCGCACAGGTATTTCTAGCAGTCATTTTGTTTATTTCCCAGTAATGTAATCGTGGTGTGTTTAGGCCATTTGTGTTAGAAAGTAATTGGCCTCTTCTTTGACTGTCCTAAATTATCTTTGAGCCCTGTGTTCAGCCTCAGCCAAAACTTGTTGAAAATTATGCCCTAAAAATCTTGCTCCGAAAATAGAGCAGAGAGATAAAGATAATTTTTCTTGGGAGATTTCCATTTATTATCTCTCCTACCTCGTGGAGAAGGACTGATATCAGTTTTTACTCCTCGGGCAGTTAGTTTTTTAGGTGGAAAGGCAGTCCAGTCCATGGTAAATTATCGCTCATCACTGTAGGAGAAACAGAATTCAGACCCCTGTCACACCCCTACCCCCACCACCATCCTCCTGACTTAGATTCTAGTCCTTTTAACAGCCCCACTGCTTGGAACCTTTTTTATTTTCTAAACCATCTCCCCATCCTTTTTCTCCACTTTATTATTTCTTCATTTTATTGATCTCTGTTTATTTTTTTTCTTTAACCCTATAATTTTTTTACTCCGATTATCTCTCAGTTGCTTTAAAGTTTAGAGGCTATTTAATGGAAAACAAACAAACAACAACAACAAAAACAGCCGTCCTAAATAATTTGCAGGGTGTTTAGGAACATAAGCGTAACTGTATGTACTGCCATTGGGATGGCTGCACTTTCTGCCTCTTAGCTAGTCACTCTGTCAGGGGAAATGAGACAATATCGAGAATGATAACTTGAGCAAATTGTGCAGAAAGGAAATGAAAAGCTTTATTCAAGTCACTTTTTATTGTACTGGTGCTATGGAAAATGTGGCAAATGAGCATAGTTGTATTTTAATACTGAAAAAAACAGGACAGGTGAAGACAAATTTTAAAGAATGGATTGTAAGTGAGTTATAAAAGTGAGAAAGAGGATACACCAAAAATGTGAAAGAATAAGACTGCAGGTTTGATAAAGGCCATAGGACATCAGGAGATCCATTTATCCCTGGTGGGCCAGAAACCTTGGCACTGAGGTAACTCAGACATTAACAAAACAATAACATTGATTAATCACCTACCCCTTCAGGGCCCTCAAGTCTTTCAACAAAAATAGAAGTCTGATCTAGAGAATTACTACACATCTTTTTGTCCTGACGTTTTTCGATGCATTCCATAACAAAAAATTTTTATTGTATCCTTAGTTACACTGCCAGACAATGTGGAGGCAGTGATGGACAAGACAAATATGGTTCTTCCCTCATGCAGCTTATTGTTTAATGGGGGAAATAGTAAACAGTAAAGAAACAATCATATAAAATACTACAAAATAAATTTAACAAGGGCTGAGTGAATTATTCTGCTATCGAGATGGAACAGCATATGGAACGTTCCCAAGGTACATAAAGTGGTTGTTCTTTTCTCCTTTTAGAAGAGGATGCTGTGGGTGGACAATCTACAGATGAGGTTAGAGAGGGAAGCAGGGACTGACTCATTCAGGGCCTTTTATGTCATTGTCAGGAAGGTGGCTGGAGTTCTAAGTACAAGGAGCGCTGATTTTAACGAGAGACATTTTATGATGATTTACATTTTAAGATGATCTTAGCAGCTGTGGAGGATGGTTTGGAAAGGGTCAAAAGAGAAAGTATGCTGACCCATTAGGAAACGTTTGCAGAGTTCAGGTGAGATGATAGACACCTGGACTAGCCTGGTATTGGTGGAGAGGGATTTATGAAATATGTTGGAGAACAGGAGTTGGTGCAGTATTTTATGTCAAAAGTGAGGGACAGCAAGGACTCAAGAATGACTCCCAATTTTTGGATTGGAGCAACTGGTGGGTAATGGTGCCATTTACAAATTTCCAGGCGAATGGGAACAGGTCTGGGTGGGAAAAGTTCAGATTTGAACCTGTGAAGTTTGAGATGTCACGGAAAGAAGTCATAACTATAGCCCCTTGGGATGCAAAAAGGGAGGCCCTCCAGGACATAAGTGGATAGACTGGTCTTTGATAAGTCAAACTGGTCATTGTGAATTTAAGGTGAAACTAATGAGCTCAGTTTTCTGGGTTTTTTCTCCAGTAACTTTCACCAACGTGGATACAGAGACAGAGAAAATGGATAGCTGGGTTCTTCCAGGACTAGAGTTTTGCCAAGCAGATATGATGGAGAGCAAGAGAGTTGAGGATCTTTTCAAGGGAGTGACTATCTAGTCTGAGTTTAAAGAAAAACCAGAGCAGTGGAGGATGTTAAGCAGTTAGAGAGGTAGAGGTCAACGGATTGGATTTCTTTTGCCGTTTAGAGTTATCAATGTGAATATTTAAACTAAGGTTATTGGAAGTCCAGGAGATAGTCCTTGGAGATTTCAGGAATTGAGTGACTGAGGTGGGGTAGAGGCAAAAATTCATTATCTCCAGTGAATAAGTCAAGGAAATAAGAGCCCCCTGACATTGACTGTTTCATCCACTTGAATGATAAAGTCCAGGAAAAACATGACAACTATTGGGTTACAGTGGACAACCGTGTGTATACTGGGCGCCAGAGTCTGCAGTCATAAGGAGTAAACTAGAAGTCAGTAGAGGACAGCAGTGAGGACAGCAGTAAGGACAGGGAGAGGTGTCCCTGTCCTTGGTATGGTGAAGTACCATGAGCCTCAAAGGAGCTGGGTGTTTGCAGGAGAGAGGATGAAGAAGAAATGTTCAGAAGTGGGCTTATGAAGTGAAGATTACACCACCCCACCTCATGGCCCTGCAGAATTATGTTTTCTTGATAGCCTTTCCAAATCAGCAGGTTGTGAAACGTCAACAAAACCTCTGCAGACAGCCCTTTCAGAGTTGCTGTCATCCAATAATAAATGCCCTATTTATCTGTGAAACCAATTAGATTCTATTTTTCAAAATTAAGATAGCATAGCAACTGCCATTCAGCTTCAGGAATATTCAGGAAATGCTTCTAAATTGAAAATCTTAAGAGGCTGTCTAGCTGAATGTAACTGAATTCCCTATCGTAATAATACATTCTCAAGTTTTAAATATGTACAGCAAGTCAAATGCCCATTCAAGAAAACTATGTCCGTGACACACACTTTTAGATTGAGCTCCCAAAGTTGAAGGGTTAAATATAGGGTGGTGATATTATTATATAGCTTCAAGACTTATTTTGTGTTGGAAACTGCCACCAAAGTCAAGTATAACCTATTTGTTTGCCACTTAACAAAGGAAATTGAGACATCAGAGAATCAAAGTGATTGCAGAGGCTTAGGCCTGCTCTTTCACCCCTGCACCATGAAAACAAAACTTTCTATAAATGACATAGTTGTTTTTTGTTTTTGCCTTTTTTTTTGGAGGCCAAGTTTCACTCTGTTGCCCAGGCTGGAGTGCAGTGGTGTGATCTCAGCTCACTGCCACCTTTGCCTCCCAGATTCAAGTGATTTTCCTGCCTCAGCCTCCCAAGTAGCTGGGATTACAGGTGCCCGCCACCACGCCTGGCTAATTTTTGTGTATTTTTAGTAGAGATGGGGTTTCATCATACTTGCCAGTCAAATCTCGAACTCCTGACATCAAGTGATCCACCTGCCTCGGCCTCCCAAAATGCTGGGATTACAGGCATGAACCACCATGCCCAGTCTATAAATGACATAGTTGTATCAGTTATTTAATTTGGATTCCTTATGAATAACATCAAATGAAAAGGTAGAGACACTATGGGCATTACCTGGGAGCTTGTGAGAAATGCAGACTCTCTAGCCTCCCTCTAGACCTAGAGAATCTGAATGTGCATTTTAACAAGATCCCCAGGTGACCATATTAGCATTAAAGTTTGACAAATGTCCTTCCAGTGCATTAGTCCTTCGGAAACACTGGTCTCCTCAGGTCAGCAGGATCTGTGATGCCTGAAGAACTGGGGAGAGGATCCCTTTGTAGAACAGAAAGAAGAGATACCGTCATGGAAACATTCTGAATTTTGAATATCATGAAACAACAGGAACAAAGTGTGCTGTGCAGGGAGTGATACATTTTAAGGATTTGTCCTTCCCACAAAGTGAAGAGTGGAAATTTCAAAATAGTGAGTGGACCTTCTGATACTGCTCCTCCTTGAGTGGAAAAGGGGAAAGAACTGCATGCATATTATTCAGCATCCTGTATTCAAAAGTAACTGCTACTCTTTCATAAGTGTAATTTTTCATTACTACAAACAACAGTGTAAAAATTAACATAAGTGAGGGTCAAAAAGCCACATCTACTATGACAAATAATGAAAGTATTAGACTGAATTCTGAATCTTTTAGTAGAGTGATTTTCAATCTTGGTTGTAGAATAAAATATCTGTTAATCTTTAAAAAAAAATGCTGTTGCTCAGGATGAACCCCAGACCAATTAAATGAAAATGAGGTGGCGGGGGGTGACCCGTGATCACTGTGTTTTAAAACTCCCGAGGTCATTAGAGCATGCACCTAGGGTTGAGAACCACTGCTTTAGTAGCTCATTCAGAGGCAGCTCTGAGATTGCAGTTGTGTCTCTCCATGTACCAAAATAGTGGAACTCTCTCACTACCATAAGCATAGTATCAAGCCAGGTCAGCAATATTTAGGTCACACTCGCTGGCCAATGGGGTTTTCAGAACATTGAAGGAAGTAGGATTTATTTTTTGAAGAAGCCTGCTTAGACTAACTTTTCAAACAAATTGTTGATATATGTTACATATTTATGGGGTACCCATGAGTATTTGTCACATCTGTAGAACGTATAATGATCTGGTTGGGGTTTTTGGGGAATCCATCACCTTGAGTATTTATCATGTCTATGTGCTAAGAACATTTCAAGTCATCTCTTCTAGTCACTTTGAAATACACAGTACATTGTTACTAACTATAGGCAACCTACTTTGCTATTGAACATAGAACTTATTTCTTCTAACTGTAAGTTTGTATCCATGAACTAACATCTCTTCATCCCCTCCTCCCATCAACACAGCCTTCCAGCCTCTGATATCTCTCATGCTATTCTCTACCTCCATGAGATCCACTTCTTTATCTCCCACACATGAGTGAAAACATTCTATATTTGTCTTTCTGTGCCTAGGTTATTTCACTTAACATAATGACCTCCAGTCCTATCCATGTTGCTGCAAATGAGATGATTTCATTTTTTAAGGCTGAATAATATTTCATTGTGTATACATACCACATTTTCTTTATCCATTTGTTGATGGACATGTAGATTGATTCCATATCTTTGCTAGTGTGACTAGTGTGCAACAAAAGATGTGAGGGCAAGTATCTCTTTGAAACATTAATTTCTTTTCCTGTGGATAATACTCAGTAGTGAGATTACTGGATTGTATGGTAGTTCTATTTTTAGTTTTTTGAGAAACAACCCCCATACTGTTTTCCATGGTGGCTATACTAATTTACATTTCCACCAACAGTTTATAAGGGTTCCCTTTTCTCTGAATCCTTGTCAGCATCTGTTATTTTTGTCTTTTAATAATAGCAGTTCTAATTGGGATAATTTGAAATCTCATTGTGGTTTTAATATGCATTTCCCTGATGATTAGTGATGCTGAGTATTTTTTCGTACACTTGTTGACAATTTATCTTCTTTGGAAAAATATCTGTTCATGACCTTTACCCATTTTTATGGTATTATTTGTTTTTATATTGTTGAGTTATTTGAGTTCCTTGTATATTCTGGATATTAGTCCCTTGTCATATTAATGGTTTACAAATATATTCTTCTATTCAGTATGTTGTCTCTTCACTCTGTTGATTATTTCCTTTGCTGCACAGAAGTCCTTTAGTTTAGTATAGTCCCATTTGTCTATTTTTTTGTTGTTGTTGCAGTGCTTTTAAGGTCCTAGACATGAAATCTTTGCTTAGACCAATGTCTTCAAATGTTTCCCCAATATTTTTTTCTTGAAATTGTGTAGTTTTGGGTCCTATGTTTAAGTCTTTAGTTGACCTCGAGTTGATGTTCGTATAAGGTGAGGGACAGGGGTCCAGTTTTATTCTTCAGCATACAGACATCCAGTTGCCAAGTGCCATGTATTTGAAGAGGACATCCTTTCCCCAGTGTATATTCTTGGTGCCTTTGTTGACAATCAGTTGGCTGTAAATGCGTGGATTTTTTTTTGTGTGGATTCTCTAATCTGTTGCATTCATTGGTCTGTGTGTCGGTTTTTATACCAGTACCATGTTTTTTTTGGTTACTATTGCCTTGTAATACATTTTGATTCAGGTTTGTTCTTTTTGTTTAGGATTGCTTTAGCTATTTAGGATCTTTTTCGGTTCTATATCAATTTTAGGATTTCTTTTTCTATGAAAAATGACATTGGTATTTTGATAGGGATTGCATTGAATCTGTATACTGCTTTGGGCAGTATAGTCATTTTAATGATACTAATTCTTCCAATTCCTAAGCGTGGAATGTTTTCCCATTTGTTTATGCCGTCTTTAATTTCTTTCTACAGTGCTTTGTAGTTCTTCTTGTAGCAATCTTTCACCTCCTTTGTTAAATTTATTCCTTACATTTTTATAGCTATCATAAATGGGATTTTGTATCCTGCAAGTTTATTGAATTTATTTATCATATCTAAGAGTTTTTTGGTGAAATCTTTAGGTTTATCTAAATCTAAGATTACATCATCAAAGAGGGACAATTTGACCTTCCTCTTTTCCAATTTGGATACCTTTTATTCTTTCTCTTTACTGGTTGCTCTGGCTAGGACTTCCAAGACTATGTTGAATAAAAGTAGTGAAAGTGGGCTTCCTTGTCTTGTTTCAGTTCATAGAGGAAAGGCTTTGAGCTTTTCCCCATTTCAGAACAATAATAGCTATTATTATTATTATTATATCGATTATATAGGCCCTTATTATATTGAAGCATTTTCTTTCTATGCCTAGTTTGTTGAAAGTTTTATCATGAGGGGATGCTAAATTTTCTCAAATGTTTTTTCTGCATCTATTGAGGTGATCATATGGTTATTGTCCTTCATTCTCTTCAGGTGATGTGTCACATTTATTGATTTGCATATGTTGAACCATCTTTGTATCCCTTGGATGTATCCTGGAATAAATAACATTTGATCATGATGGTTTTTTTTTTTTTTTTGAGACAGAGTCTTGCTCTGTCACCAGGCTGGAGTGCAGTGGCGCAATCTCAGCTCACTGTAACTTCCGCCTCCTAGGTTCAAGCGATTCTTCCACCTCAGCCTCCCAAGTAGCTGGGACCACAGGTGCGTGCCACTACACCCGGCTAATTTTTGTATTTTTAGTAGAGGCAGAGTTTCACCATGTTCACCAGGATGGTCTCAATCTCTTGACCTCGTGATCCACCCACCTCGGCCTCCCAAAGTGTTGGGATTACAAGCATGAGCCACTGCGCCCGGCCGATATACTTTTTTTTTAATAAGTTGTTAGATTTGCTTTGCTTCTATACACACACACACACACACACACACACACACACACACACACTTTTTAAGAGACAGGGTCTTGCTCTGTTGCCCAAGAGGGAGTGCAGTTATGCAGTCATAAATCACTGCAGCCTTCAACTTCTGGGCTCAAGTGATTCTCCTGCTTCAGCTCCCGAGTAGCTAGGAATACAGGTGTGCACCACCATGCCTAATTTTTAAATTTTTTGTAGAGATGGGGGTCTCATTATGTTGCCCAGGCTGGGCTTAAACTCCTGGCTTCAAGGGATCCTCCTGCATCAGCCTCCCAAAATGCTGAGATTACAAGCATGAGCCATCATGTCTGGCCCTTGGTTTGTTAGTATTTCATTGAGTATTTTTGCATCTGTGCTCAATCAGGAATATTAGTCTGTAGTTTTCTTTTTTGTTGAGACTTGTTTGCTTTTGGTATGAAGATAATGCTGAGCTCATAGAATGAATGAGGCAGAACTCCCTCCTGTTGAATGTTTCAGAACAGATTGAAAAAAATTGGTGTTAGGTCTGCTTTGAAAGTTTGGTAGAATTTGGCAGTGAAGGCATCTGGCCCTGGACTTTTCTCATTTGGGAGTTTTTAAATTACTGCCTCAACCTTTTTATTATTGGTCTGTCCAGGTTTTCTGTTTCTTCCTGTTTCCATCTTGGTAGGTTGTATGTGCGTAGCAATTTATCCACTTCCTCTAGGTTTTCTAGTTTGTTGGTGTATAGTTCATAATAGCTTCTGATGATGTTATGTATTTCTGTGGTATCAGTTGTAATGCTTCCTTTTCCATTTCTTATTTTTTATTGAAGTATTTTCTCTTTTATTCTTGGTTAGTCTAGCAAGTGCTTTATCAGTTTTATCTTTTCAAAAAACAAAACGTTTTGTTTCTTCCATCCTTTGCATTGTTTTTTAAGGCCCAATTTGTCTAGTTCTGCTCTGATCTTTATTATTACTTTCCTTTTACCAATGTTGGGTTTGGCTTGTTTTTGCTTTTCTAGTTCCTTGAGATACACATTAAATTGTTTTAAAATCTTTATGATTTTTTGGTGTAGGTACTTATTGCTATAAACTTCCCTTTTAACACTGCTTTTGCTGTATCTTAAAGATTTTGGTGTATTGTTTTTATTTTTATTTTTTGCAAGATATTTTTGGACTTCTTCCTTAATTTATTCTTTGCCACAGTAGTCATTCAGAAGCATGTTGTTTCATAATTTATTATTACAGTTTCAACAGTTCCTCGTGTTATTGACTTCTTGTTTTATTCCATTGTGGTCTGAAGAAATACTTGATATGACTTCAATTTTTAAAAAAATTGTTGAATCTTATTTTGTGTTCTAACATGGTCATTCCTAGAGAATGTCCATGTGCTGATGAGAAGAATTTGTATTCTGCAACTGTTGTGTAAAATGTTCTGTAAATGTTTGTTAGGTCCATTTGGTCGAACATATAGTTGAAATCCAGTGTTTCTTTGTTAATTTTCTGCCTAGATTATCTGTCAGATGCTGACAAGGTGTGTTGAAATCCCAACCATTATTGTATTGGAGTCTGTCTCTCCTTTTAGATCTAATAATATTTTATTTATATTAATATATCTGTATATAACTGGATATAACTGTTATATCCTCTTCCTATAATTGATCCGTTATCATTATATAATGACCTTCATTGTCTCTTTATACTGCTTTTGATTTAAAGTCTTTTTTATTTGATATAAATATAGCAACTTTTGGGTTCCATTTGCATCTTTTTCCATCCCTTTGCTTTCAGTCTTATATGTGTCTTTATAGGTTAAATGGGTTACTTGTACCCAGCATATAGTTGGGTCATGATTTTTTATCTATTACCAGTCTATGTCTTTTAAGTGTAAAGTTTAATCCATTTGCATTCAAGTTATTCAACAATGAAAACTTCCCAAGTCTAGTGCAAGATGGAGACACCCAGATACAGGTTACTCAGAGATTCCCCAAACAGATAGAATACGAAAATGTCTTTCCCACAGCACAGTATAGTCATATTGTCAAAAGTAAAAGACAAAGAATAAATTCTAAAAACAGCAGGAGAATGACCAGTCACCTATAAAGGAACCCTCAGCAAAATAAAATTTTTACCTGTTCACATTGTGATTCACAGAAGGGGTTTGAACTTGCTTTGTAAAATAAGCAGATAATTAATGTTGTTTTGTTTTTGTTTTTAGTTTGAAAAAGTCTTGATCATCATGATTGTTAAATTTAAAGATTTTGCAATTCTTATATTTTGGGAGATGCTACAGTATATATTCAGAAGAATTCAAGACTGGGTTATAGGAAACTTGGATTCCCTTGTGTGAATCTAGCAACCTTTTTCACCCTTAGATAATGCACATGATTACCTTTAACTTTTGAATGAAGTGAGCATGGATTTTATTACTTCTGGTTTCTTTAACCGCTTCTGATTCCCATCATAGCCAGTGACATCTCCAAATGGACATTGACAGTTTTTTCCTTACCCTGACTCCTGTCTGCCCTTCTGAGTGCATGAACCATACCAAGGGAGTGGTCTATCTTGAAAGATGTAAAATGAAACATGTAATTGATTTAAAAATAGTAAATGTTCTTCTTTCCCAAGAGCGGTTGCTCCTAGGTAATGCTGAGGAGCAATGAAATGACCAAAGAAAAAGGAATAATATACTAATTTGAGTACAACCACAATTCTTACACCTTGATACCTATACTCCCCAAAAAAACACCCTTCCTTAAACTCCTCACATGTACCTAAATGACACGTCTTAGCTGGACTGACTACCCGGGTTCAAATCCTGGCTCCCCGTCTTCTCTCTTCATGACCTTAGATAAATTAATTATCTTGTGTGTGTCTCAGTTTTCTCATCTGCAAAATGGGTGCGACAATATTAGCACCTATCTCTTAGGGTGGTTGTGGGGATTCAATCAGTTAATACATAGAAAACACAAGAGAGCTGAAATACATTATGTCCTATATAAGAATTAGGTAATATTACTATAATTATTGTCTTTCTAAAATTTAATATACTGATGTAGTTGGAGTTACTGGATGTGACTCATTTCTAGGGTGAAAAGTTGAATTTTCCTGCTCTAGTCATTTTAAATTTCATTTAGAAAAAAACCCTAGCATGTTTTTGAAACATTCCACCTGTGCCTGTAAAGTCCATTAAATCCTCTGAAGTGAGCCACATCTGCTGTAAGCATAAAAGAAATTGTGCAATGAGGGTAGAGTGGAAGAGTATTTTCCTTTCAGATCCAACTTTGACGCTAATTCATGGCAATCTGATTTGTATTCTTGAGCAAATTATTCCAGATATGAATATTTCAGATGTTAGTCTCTTAACTAAAAAATAATTTGAGAGATTTTTCCAGGAAGAATAATTGCATCATAGTTTATGGAGCCAACGAATAAAAGGGTGTCATGTTGAGCTCCAAAGGGAGTGGGTGGATGAGCAGAAAGAATACTTGGTGGTGGGGGGGGGTGGCGGGGGGTTAGGCAGGAGAAAGATGATTTTGTTCAGTAGCAGCTATCGTCAACAGCTTTCTCACACTGTCTGTCCTGTCTCGGATGCTTAGTCTGGGGGCTGTCACACACATAGCTGCTGGCCCACTGTCCCTTGCCTTCAGGGACAGCTGCTTGACTATTTTTCTCTCTCGGCATGGGTGAGCCAAGCTACGTCCTGGCTACCCCTGTTCTTCTGAAAAGACGGACAACTCTGACTCTCTCTCTTTCCCTGGGCACAAAAGTGCCTGTACATTGTCAGCAGGGCAATTACACCTTTTACAGACAATAGTGGCTTAGAGCCAAGTGATGAGTCTTCCCTATGTTATAGCTATGGTGGTGAGCTTCTCTGTTGCATCTACGTGGCTATGATAACAAGTGGAGTTATACGCCTGTGCTCTAAACTCACTGAGTCACTGTGGATGTTTACCTCTGCCTATCCTTGACCAAAGCACAGCCACGTTCCTGACAAAGGGGAAGAAGATTTCATAAATATTATATAATTTAAGACCATAAACACATTACTATCCCTTTTTCCATAGGTAAACTCTTTCTCAATGATACATTGTAAGATCTAGGGTGAATGATAGAAGTTCATGGTATTTACTCTTTTGTTACATTTTGATGCCTATTTTTCTTAAACTATTATTTAAGTGCCAGGGTTCATTGTTAGCTGATTTATCTAGTTCTCATTTAACGATAAAGTCACTAGCTACTGAAGTATATAGGGAACGTTAACCTCCACCCCAAATGACTGTAGACAGTTTTGGTTTAAATGGCTTTTTAAAAATGGTTTTTCTTTCTCCTCTTGCCTTGTGAGCCATCGCTTAGTATCCTGGTCTTCTCTGTCTCCAGCAGCATTTCTGATTTGCTGCCTCTGATCTGCTCAGAAGCTGGGTAATTATGCTTGTTACAAGTGTGTTTTTCAAAAAAGCTCTGAGTGAAAACTTCAGTCTCTTCTTATGTGCTCTAGTGAGTCAGGAGGCAGAACTTGAATCCAGAGCAGGGTTGGGACACTGGACCAAACTGAGGTCAGGGCAGAAGCACCTCCCCATAAGACATGCCCACCAGCGTGCCATGTCAGTTTACCATTTCCATGGCAACACTCAGAAGTTACCACCCCTTTCCATGGCAACAGCTCAACAACCCAGAAGTTACCACCCTCATCCTAGAAATTTCTGCATAAATCATCCCTTAATTTGCATATAAATAAAGTGGCTTTAAATATGAGTGCAGAGCTGCCATTGAGCTGCCACTCTGGGCACACTGCCTATGGGGTAGGCCTGCTCCGCAAGGAGCAGCACCTTTGCTGCTGCTGTAAACTGCTGCTTCGATAAACGTTGCTGTTTAACACCTCCAGCTTGCTCTTGAATTCTTTCCTGGGCAAACCCAAGTACCGTCCTGGGGAAAGCCCCAATTTGGGGGCTTTCATGTTCTGCATCACTAGTGCCTTCCTGCTCAAAGAGGGGTCCTCAGACCAGCATTGGTATTGCTTTCATCAGAAATGCAGAATGTTGGGCCTCCCTCTAGACCTACTCAGTCAGAATCTACATTTTTAACAAGATTCCCAAGTGATTTGTGTGCACATTAAAATTTGAGAAGCCCCACTTTATTTAGCACATCACCTTTGTGACAGTTAATTTTCCCATTGAGATGATTTTTTAAAAGCCAAAAGATTTATACGATATGAAGAGAAACCAGAATAGTGATCCTTTTTTAGCTTACAAATTGTGCCTTACTATGCTCTCTGTTATACAGTGTGGTGAAACACTTTACTTCTAGAAATACAGGACATTATTACAATGTCTAGAAATGTTTTAATGTTCAGTAATAGGTAATTGATGATCACTTTATTTTCTCTCCCCTAGGATATTCTTGGAGATCTTGGAAGAGTCTGTAACATGGAATCAATCTCTATGATGGGAAGCCCTAAGAGCCTTAGTGAAACTTTTTTACCTAATGGCATAAATGGTATCAAAGATGCAAGGAAAGTCACTGTCGGTGTAATTGGAAGTGGAGATTTTGCCAAATCCTTGACCATTCGACTTATTAGATGTGGCTATCATGTGGTCATAGGAAGTAGAAATCCTAAGTTTGCTTCTGAATTTTTTCCTCATGTGGTAGATGTCACCCATCATGAAGATGCTCTCACAAAAACAAATATAATATTTGTTGCCATACATAGAGAACATTATACCTCCCTGTGGGACCTGAGACATCTGCTTGTGGGTAAAATCCTGATCGATGTGAGCAATAACATGAGGATAAACCAGTACCCAGAATCCAATGCTGAATATTTGGCTTCATTATTCCCAGATTCTTTGATTGTCAAAGGATTTAATGTTATCTCAGCCTGGGCACTTCAGTTAGGACCTAAGGATGCCAGCCGGCAGGTATGTATTTTAAATTTTTATGCTTATTTATCTGGTATTTTGTAGTTAGACAGCTAAGCAAATGTCAAACATTTTAAAACCAAATTCTATCACTTTCCAATGATTATCATTTGAAAACTAAGTATGAGCACCTGAAGATTAATGTTCTGACCTTGCAAGGGTACATTTCCATTCTCAAAATGATGTGGAAAGCTGGGAAAATGTCGTGAACTTCATCCAGTTCAACTTGAGAATAAGGCTGATGGGGTGCTCTGTCAACGCCATTGTGGAATGAGCTTTTATAAACACATGAAATATGTTTTAAAAATCTTTTAAGTGTGCATATGCATTACAATTAAGCATGATTATAAAACACTTTTATTGTTTTTGTCCATAAAGACAGTTGATTAGATTCTTTAGAAAATAAGTTTAAGTATTATATCATTGTATGCTGCATATCAGTCATGATAACTATTTACTTTCCAGTCTTTATTTTAATGACTAGTAAAAGAATATTTCTAAATCCCTTTTTTTTTCTTTTGCATATTCATCAAAGTTTAGCAGTGGCTACAGAATAAGCAAATTAGAACTAAGGACCAGTGAGACAAACTTGAATTTAATCATATAGCCATATTTATACCAATTTAAAATTTTTAACAGAAAAAAATGTTGAACAGTGGTGAAATTCAAAGTGAGCTACAGAAATAGTCTAAATTTGTGTTTTGTAGTGATTGTGCCGTTATTTTGAATGTTTGGTTTAGTTTTAGGCTTATTATACCACATTATCATTTATACAAAATATTTTCCAAATGCGTTTAAAAAAGTTTATCTCAGCATTGTTACAACTGTAACAAATTAATTTAGAATACTTTTTTCTGATTTCTTTGTTATAAAAGGACCTATATTTTAAAAGTTCACAAATGATTACATAATGTTCATTCAAAAAGGATTTGTCATTCATCTGGCTAATGTTATCTAATAATCCAAAGAGTGTTATATTGTCACCATTATGTAAATAGGTTTACATGCAAATATTTCTATATACTCTATTTCAGAGTCCTTATACAAATATCTTCAGGGATATATTTAGGAATTTTTCCCCAAACATTACTTGGAGACTTTATAGCAATATTTTTCTAGTCCTGAATGAGGTGGCCTACCCCTTAGTAATAGTAGCTCACTCCAGTAATCAACTTGGTACTCAACAAATATTTGTTGAATTTTCAGCTATATTACAGTATCTAACAGATTTCAATAGTTTGAAAGCCTACCCTCATCTCCACCCATCACGTCATTAGAGTTTCTGTAAAAGTAATATCTTAGGCTTAGAAAAGGACAGTTGCTTTTCTATTTAAATTAATTAAGCCTTATAATTCTTTTTACTTGTCAGGTATACCATTATTTAGAGGTGAAAGAATTTAATATACTGACCAATGAAATAATATGCCTGAGATTATTAGGGTTTTTTCAGAGATACTTGTATATTGGTTTCTAAGCCTAAATTTTATTTCAAACTTTATTAAATTTTATTAAAAATATAGCACTATGACATAATTTAAAGGTTTTAATTGCAGGTGTCATCATCCAAAGTGCATGCCCACTTTCACTCATGTTAAATATCAGTAAAGGGCAGTGTTTGCACTCATACTACTAGACAGAACTGCCACAGTCCTAGAACTACACATTGTCCATGACAGCAGGGGGTGCTAGCCCCACACTGTCCCCTTTGGGAATTAGAGAGCTGGAGTGGGGTAGGGGCATGGCCAGCAGCTCAAAGTCCACCTAAACCCCTGGGGAGGAGACCTTACCTGGCTGCTGCTACTGAACCATGTGGCCTAGAAAAGTACACTTTTCTTTCCACCTGCCTCCCCCCTGGGGGACCCCCTCTGACCATCAGGTTGCAGCTACATTTTCCTGCATTTCATTGTCCTGTTATCATAAGTGGTAAGGACTTTTTTTGTTTCTATGACACTATTTAAAATCTATTAATAATAGGTTAATATATTCATAAATATCTTATCCCCGATCTTTAACCATTTGGATCACCTACGGTCATCACAGGTGATACTCCGTAAGTGGAGCATGTGATTGTTACCATTTTTATAAACAGTGATAGTAATGCTGTCTTTTTGTTTTTCCCACAGGTTTACATATGCAGCAACAATATTCAAGCCCGACAACAGGTTATTGAACTTGCCCGCCAGTTGAATTTCATTCCCGTTGACTTGGGATCTTTATCATCAGCCAGAGAGATTGAAAATTTACCCCTACAGCTCTTTACTCTCTGGAGAGGGCCAGTGGTGGTAGCTATAAGCTTGGCCACATTTTTCTTCCTTTATTCCTTTGTCAGAGATGTGATTCATCCATATGCCAGAAACCAACAGAGTGACTTTTACAAGATTCCTATTGAGATTGTGAATAAAACCTTACCTATAGTTGCCATTACTTTGCTCTCCCTGGTATACCTAGCAGGTCTCCTGGCAGCTGCTTATCAGCTTTATTACGGCACCAAGTATAGGAGATTTCCACCTTGGTTGGAAACCTGGTTACAGTGTAGAAAACAGCTCGGATTACTAAGTTTTTTCTTCGCTGTGGTCCATGTTGCCTATAGCCTCTGCTTACCGATGAGAAGGTCAGAGAGATACTTGTTTCTCAACATGGCTTATCAGCAGGTACTGAACATGCTTGTTATTTATCTGATGCTAGTAAAATTATTTTTATTAATATAAATTGTAAAACATAAAATTTTACATACCTTGTAATGGAAATTTGATTTGGGTATACTATGGGAGGTAAAAGAATCGTCGTTTAAACAATGTTTTTGCATAAAAATTATGTGACTAATTCAAAATTATTTCAAGTACAGGCTGCTACCATCCCTTCCCTTACAGAATAAAAGCAGAAAAGTAGAGAGTTGGGATCTCTCCCTTTTTCAGTGTTATGATTGCAATGAGTGTTTTCAGTATTCAAAAATTCATTATTGTAATATTTTATAATTGGCTGTGCTCCACAAAATGATGAGGCAACTGTCATTAAATATATATAATAAAATTAAAACCGGTAAAAATATAAAACACAACAGGAAGACATGATCAGGAGAAAAAAGTAGAATACTTCTCTGCTAATAGTATCTACACATCTTCTATTTTGCCTTTGAGATTTTTAATATAATGAGAAAGGAGATGCTATTGTTTACAAGACTCTTGTTATCAAAAAGCAGAAAAGATAATAGTTCCAGGGCTGAAACCTTTCTAGCACTTAGCTCTCAAAAAAAAAAAAAAAAAAAACAAATCTCAGGGAGCACTTCATGGAAGGGGCTTGATGATGAGGTAGACTATGGTTTTCCTCAATAATTCCCAAGCCACGAATGTAATTTAATGGGTTTCCCTGTAGCTGTTTGGTATAACATTTCTCAGTGAAATCCAAGAACAGTGCACCAAAACAAATGAAATGTATAAAAGCATGTGCATTTTGTAAGGATCCAAGGCATCATAGTCCAAGTATGTGCTTAAGCTTGTTTCAACAATAAAACCTAAAATAATTTTTTTTAATTCGTAGATTGGTAACCTTTAAGCCATCCACTCTCTGAAAAAAAAAAAAAAAAAAAACCCACTTTTCTTAATGGGATACTAAGCCTTCTATAGTTTCTCAGTTGGCTTCTTTACCTTTTTCCAGTCATTTGCCCAGATCTCATCTTCTCAGTGAGGCCTACACTGGATACCATATTAATTGCCACTACCTGCCTCCACCCCAACCAGTATTTCCAATCCCTCTGACTTACCCTGCTCTACCTTTCTTTTTTTAATAGCGCTTGCCATCTTCTAACACACTTGATTGTTTCCATGTTCAATACATTTACCAATGTCTGCCTTTCCCCATCAGAATGTAAGTTCATGAGAAGAGGGATCTTTGTCCATCTTTTCCACTGATATGTCCCCAATGTCTATATCTGAGCCGAGGCATTGTGGACACTCAGACAGCCCATTTGTGGGATGAATAAATGAACTGGGAGGGCAGGTAGATCCAGGTTGTAGTCTCAGAGTACACTGGGGTATGCTGTTATTCTGTATTGTCCAGATATCAAATAAGAGGATGGTAAGAGTTCTATGGCCTCTTTCAAGATGATGGTATGATTGCTTCAGGGAACTAATGGCTAAAAAGCAGCTTATTATGTTACATTTCAAGTGTGTTTTGTTAACTAGAATTGGACAAAGTTAAATTGTTGTTAAGTTATAATCTGTTTTTCATTAATAGATACTTATTTAAATCAAAAAGTTCAGCTGAAGGACTCCAATACTTGATTTATACTCTAATTATATTCTGAGAGTGAATAGAACTTGTAAAAGTAGTCCCTACACAAAATACCACAAATTCAGAGATAACTATCTGACTTGATTATATACACATTATCAATATAAGGAAAAGACGTTTGGAAAAATACTGTATATAAATGACACAATTAGATGGTTGGGAATCATATTGATGAGGCAGTTCAAGTGGATAAATATTTGAGCTCCATAGGCTTCTATAGCCAGGGAAATCACAGCTTTCTAGGAAGAAAATATGAGAAGAAAGATAAAACAGAGATACATTATTCATGTGAGAGAGGAAGATACTGACGTAGTTTAGAAATCCCCTGCCTGTATCCAAGTTGAACTAAGGCCAGACTATATCCCAGATATTCAACCAACTTTAAACCAGCTTATAAAAGTATCTTGAAACTAAGTTTAACTACCAGTAACTTCTTTTGTGTCACCCTAGAACCAACCACTAGGCATTTTATGGTGTTGGACTCCAGGGTCCCTGTAATGATGTATTACAAATGTGATGGCAAATCTCTGCCCCTCTATTCTAGCACATATACAAGGAAAGAGAAAGTTTTGTCCTCCTTTTGTTTAACTCTCCGTTCCCTTACACCTGAGGCAGTATCATCCAGTAACAGATCCTCTGTAATGGTTAGACTAAATTACTACAACTTAAATATGTCCATATATGACCAGTTTCTTCTTATGCCAAGAGTGAATGCTGTGCTGAATCAGTTAATGTTCTGCTAAATAAAGGAAATTCACATTTGCTTTCTTGTCAGGTTCATGCAAATATTGAAAACTCTTGGAATGAAGAAGAAGTTTGGAGAATTGAAATGTATATCTCCTTTGGCATAATGAGCCTTGGCTTACTTTCCCTCCTGGCAGTCACTTCTATCCCTTCAGTGAGCAATGCTTTAAACTGGAGAGAATTCAGTTTTATTCAGGTATGTGGGGTTTTGCTTGTTGAAGGATTCGGCAAGATACGATTTCCTTGTTAAGAACAGCTGAATTTTAAACATGTTTCTTATAATAAGGATGCCTTTGAGGCTGTATTTATGCATCTAAATACATTATGCTGGAAGCCAGCTTAGGACTGCTCTGGTTAAGTAGGTGAAAGACCAGTCAGTACATGATTGTACTGGAAGGCTTTAATAGCACTGCCTTCTAGTACACTATGTTAAGAATGAAAAGTTATTTTAAAAGAGAAAAAAAATGGAAGTGGGGAAGTTTGAGCTTAGATCAAACTTAATGTTGAAACTCAATTCATTATTGGCCAAGTGAATGAAAAATTATTTTATGTTTTGATTCATTTTTATCTGTCCAGAAAAATCTTATTAATTTTAACTCAAGTAGAGATATCAATCTGAATATTTTAAAGAAATGTGTGTGTATACACACACATACAAACACAAGCAGTGGCAAACTAAGTAACTAATGAATTATGACAAGCAACCAGCCTTAAGAATTTTGTTAGTATATGTATTTAGTATATCAGTAGTATACTAATATGTATGGATGTCTGTAAAGGGATTTCAAAGCACCATTGTATTCTTTAATAAGTTAAACATTCACGCTCTCCAATAACATCTAAATAAAAAAGATGCATATTTTAAAAATATATAACTGGCCAGGTGCAGTGGCTCACGCCTGTAATCCCAGCACTTTGGAAGGCCGAGGTGGGCGGATCACCTGAGGTCAGGAGTTTGAGACCAGCCTGATGGACATGGAGAAACTATGTCTCTACTAAAAATACAAAATGCATGGTGGCGCATGCCTGTAATCCCAGCTACTTGGGAAGCTGAGGCAGGAGAATTGCTTGAACCTGGGAGGCAGAGGCAGAGGTTGCGGTGAGCCAAGATCACGCCATTGCACTCCAGCCTGGGCAATAAGAGTGAAACTCTGTCTCAAAAAAAAAAATATCTGTATCTATATAGATATAGATATAGATATATATGTATATAACTGAAACATAGACCCTACCTATATTTTCACAAAATCTGCATTGGTTATATCCAAATGGTTTACAGCACAGTAGGCAAATTCGTGTTCTTTGGTGGTACACTTAAGTTTTGTTTCTTTTAATTGCTTATTTGCTTGGTTTTTTTTAAGGTCATGTAAAAATCTCATTCAAAATAAGGCCATAATGCTTACTTGAATTTATTTTTCCTTTTTGAAGAAAAGGGAGAGTACTTTCTCAACAGCTGGTTGATTCATACCTGAAAAGAAATAGTAGGCTCTCTGATAAAAGCTTCTAGACAGATGCAAATTATCATTATAAATTTAGATGGGTAATTGCAAATATTTTGCCTGCTGGAGGGTTGAAATTTTCCCAGTAAAGTTAGACATTATGTCATTATACTGATGTAATATTACTTTTATATAGCAGACCATTTTTCAAAGTAAGCAGTCTTAAGCCTAATAATTTAGGGAACTAAAGAATGCTGATCTTTTAGAATTTAACCTGTAAAGTGCCTAACTGAAGTACTCTTAATAAACTCTGTATTTGAATTGCTGTTTATATTAATACTGCAGGATTCTTTATATTTACCTATTAACCGGTGTGTATATGTGTGTGTATGCCCATGAGGATGCTCATTTAATTTTAATTTAATTTAATTAATTTTAATAATTTTAAATTAATTTATTTAATATCATATGTCTGTTTATGTATTAACAGTGATGTGTCATCTAACAATAGGGATACATTCTGAGCAATGAGTCATTAGGCAATTTTGTCATATGAACATCATAGAGCATATTTATACAAACCATGACCTATTGCTCCTACACTACAAACCCATACAGCATGTTACTGTACTGAATACTACAGGCAGTTGTAACACAATGGTAAATATTTGTGTATCTAAGCATATCTAAACATAGAAAAGGTACAGTAAAAATACGATATGTAATATTATGAGACCACCATTGTATATGCAGTCTATAGTTGACCAAAATGCCCTTATGTGGCACATGACTATATTTATTTGTATGTATATACACACACATGTACACATTTAATATACAACTGGTGGGAATATGAATAATTTTTATAAAGAAGAGTTTAGCATATGTATCAGTACGCTTACAGAAAAGCTAGATGTTTTGACCAAACCAGTCTTAGGACTGGTTTCTAATAGTAGGGTTAAAAATATGGAAGAGGACCTAACATGACATTTATAATTGAGGAAAGTTGGAACACAGTAAACTATCATCAAAAAGGAATGGTTCAATAAACTATGCACATTCATTCAATAGAATGTTATACAGTATTAATGTCATTTTCATATTTAATGACATGAGGAAATGTTTTTGATAAAATAAATGAAGTAGTAAGAATATTACAGTGTATTCAATAGGACCTTATTTGTGTCAAATAAAGTGTGCATATAAATATATATGCACATATAAAAATATTAATATTGTTTAATTCACTGGAGGACAAAGGTAACTTGGTAATTTAAGACAAAGTAGTTTTATGCAAATGTAAACATTGTATATCTTGATAGCTTAATTTATGAGTTTCAGTCATTTGTTTTATCTTCGTTTCTTTTCCTTCCTGCCGGGCCCAAGTCTACACTTGGATATGTCGCTCTGCTCATAAGTACTTTCCATGTGTTAATTTATGGATGGAAACGAGCTTTTGAAGAAGAGTACTACAGATTTTATACACCACCAAACTTTGTTCTGGCTCTTGTTTTGCCCTCAATTGTAATTCTGGGTAAGATCATTTTACTCCTTCCATGTATAAGCCGAAAGCTAAAACAAATTAAAAAAGGCTGGGAAAAGAGCCAATTTCTGGAAGAAGGTATTGGAGGAACAATTCCTCATTTCTCCCCGGAGAGGGTCACAGTAATGTGATGATAAATAGTGTTCACAGCTGCCATATAAAATTCTACTCATGCCATTATTTTTGTGACTTCTACATTCAGTTACAAGTGTGCTGTCAAATTGTCATGGGTTGAAACTTGTTAAATGAGATTTCAACTGAATTAGTGATAGAGTTTTCTTCAAGTTAATTTTCACAAACGTCATGTTTTGCCAATATGAATTTTTCTAGTCAACATATTCTTGTAATTTAGGTATGTTTTGTTTTGCACAACTGTAACCCTATTGTTACTTTATTTCATAATCAGGCAAAAATACTTACAGTTAATAATATAATATCAGAAACAGTTTGGAAACCAGCAGAATTTTAAGCTTTTAAAATAATTCAATGGATATATATATATTTTTTGAAGATTAAGTAAGGTTTTAATTATTCAACTTAAAAAGTAGAAATGCATTATTATATGTTATTTTTAAGAAAGGACACCTTACATTAGCATCTAGGTAAGGGCACATGATAGCATTCCTCTATTTCTCTCATAAAATAGGATTTGAAGAATGAAATTAATTGTATGAAGCAATGTGATTATATGAACCGACACAAATTAAAAGACAAATTAAACCTGAAATTATATTTAAAATATATTATTAAATACATACTGATAATGCATACCTCATTAAAGATTTTATTCTTTATTGTGTTACAGAGCAGTTTCATTTTTATATTAATATATGATCAGGAACAGGATTCAGTAACCTTTGGCCTCCAAAACTACTATCTCTAATACAGTACCAATCCTAGGAATCGTATAATAGTTCCTACTTAGAATAAAAGTATCAAGTTTGCACACAAGTGGTCTGTCAGCTGATCTTTGTAGTACCTTAACCAGTCACCACTTGCTATGGTATGGAATTATACTGATGTTCCTTGAGGGAGTGTGATATGTCAGGCATGGTTCTAAGTACCTTACTTGTATTACCCCATTTAATACTTAGAACAACCCCATGAGATAGGTAGTTATTATCTTCATTTTACATATGAGGAACCGAAGGATAGGAAAGTTATTTGTCAAAGGTCACACAGTTAATAAGTGGCAGAGTGAGCATTCAAGTCCAGGTAGTCTTATTCCAGAGGCCATAGTTTTAACACTAGGTTGTAGAGCTCCCACTGCATCCCTATGCATTCTGTTCATGATGCCAATCTCGATGCTTGTATAAAGGCACTGACATTGTTTAGAGTGGATTGTGTACATCCAAAAAATGTATAAAAATATTATAATAATAAATTATTACTGCCTATAGGGTAATTCACAGTTACTTACCCTATTCTTGCTTGGAACATGATCCTGGAGACCCATGGCAGTCCAGATGCCTCTCTATGCAGTGAAGTACTCTAGCAGTGCTAACAAATTCCTGGGATCCCAGTCTTTCAAAAATCTTTGTACAGCTGGTCTCCTTTTCTCTTCCTGAGAAGTTCTCCTGCCTGCATAACCATTCATTAGGAAGCAAATTTACCAGCATGAAGGATATTAGGGTGAGTGGCTAATTATAAATCTACTCTAGAGACATATAATCATACAGATTATTCATAAAATTTTTCAGTGCTAGCATTCCACATTTAATTGCATTTTGCTCAAACCGTAGAATGCCCTACATTCCCTCCACTGCCATTTGCTATTTCCTTATTAAAATAGAAAATTATAGACAAGATACAATTATACGCATTCCTCTTCCTGAACTTACCTACATAGGTACTACTGAATCCAGCTGCCAAAAGTAAAGACTTTTATTTAGTAGAGGCTACCTTTCCCACCAGTGACTCTTTTCCTACTACTGCATTGTCAGTTTGGTAATTCACTCATGATTCTCTGTTCTCCTCTTGGTGAATTTTATTATCTTGTACTTTCTAACTGAGCTCTACATTTTCTTTATTTTAAATATATTTCTCCCCACTTGATAATCACTTGTTAGTTTTTGGTGGGAATTCAGTTGGGCAATGATAACTTCTATGGGCAAATACCTAAACATTCTATTATAGTGAACTAATGAAAATAACAGCATATTTTCAATATTTTCTTGTTCCTTAAATTCCACTCTGTTAAGACTATGCTAAACCATTTAATGTAAAAATGAAATGAAATATTCCTAAAAGTTAGATGACTATTAAAGTATATATTGTTGCATGTATATATTAAGTAGCCAATGCTATAAATAAAAAATACCACTGTTACAGATAAATGAGGCCTTTAAAATATGAAAAACAAACTTTTATGAAAATGTATAAAAGATGCATCTGTTGTTTCAAATGGCATCATCTTTTCAGTAGTATGAAAATTGAATAATTCCGAAGTTTTAGAATAAGTGTAATATATTTACAATTCTAAATGTTTAAATACCTTTCTAAAAATGCAAAACTATTAATTGATGTTTAGTTGCTTTATTTTATTTCTACGTGATTTTTCTTAATTATTATTTTTTATAATCATTATTTTTCTGAATCATTCTTCTGGCCACAGAAGTAAGACTGAATTCTGCTATTGCTAGATGTGAGAAAGTTATGATGAGAACTTTAGAACAGTGGAGATCTGCTACCTGGTCTGTGTTTTGAGAAGTGCTGCTTAGAAAATTATAAGAATCTAGAAAAGAAAATCAGTCTTAATCCTATGCAAAAAATAATAATAATAAGTAATTTTTTCCCTATGAGGAAAATAACCATGAGCTGTATCATGCTACTTAGCTTTTATGTAAATATTTCATATATGTCCTCTATTAAGAATATTTAAAATCATGTTTAAATATGAATATATTCATGCTCACATTATTTTTCAAAACATATGTGAAATTTAGCCCAGATTTGTCTACATGTAAGGTTTTTATTTAAATTGTAAAATATTTAAAAGAATGAATAAAATATATTTATAGGTATTTATCAGAGATGATTATTTTGTGCTACATACAGGTTGGCTAATGAGCTCTAAACTACCTGATTAATTTCTTATAAAGCAGCATAACCTTGGCTTGATTAAGGAATTTTACTTTCAAAAATTAATCTGATAATAGTAACTTAAGGTATAGCATACTTTCATTACAATCAAATTATAGAAATTATTTGTGTAAAAGGGCTTCAAGAATGTATCCAATTTTTTTATTATTGATCTCCTATGTAATATGATAAAAACTTAATTCTTCTAAACTACCACTTGCCATTAAGCTATTTCATAATAAATTATGTACAGAGTTTCCACCAAAAGAGATTTATTTATGAAATATTTAAAGTTTCTAATGTGATATTTTAAATAAAGTATCATAAATGTAGTACGTAAATATTTATTTAGGAATATTGTAAACACTGAACTAATTATGCCTGTGTCAGTCTATGAAACCCCTGTTTTGAAATAAGTAAACAGCTTAAAATGCGTTGAAATTATTTTGTAAATCCATGACTTAAAGCAGGATACATACATAGTATAACATACCTCACAGTGTTAATATTTATATTGTGAAATGAGATGCCCTGCCCTCAATTGTTCATCATTCAGTAAAACGAATTCTGATATATATTCAGTACAAATAATTAGCTCTAAATGAAACTGTAATAATTTCAGTGGAAACTCAATCTGTTCTTACTTTTAAACAGTGAATTTTACATGAATGAATAAGTTCTTCACTTTATTTTTAGTCTGAAAAAATTACACAGTGCTAATTTTCAGAGATTCTGTCCATATGATCCTAAAAATGTTTTGTTCAGCCTAACATACTGAGATAATTTTTAACTCTCTAAATTATTGAATTTCCATCATGCATTCATCCAAAATTAAAGCAGACTGTATGGATTCTTCCAGTGGCCAGACAAGCTAAATTAAATCACAGAAGCAGATGCTTTTGTATGATCTCCAATTTGCCAACTTTAAGGAAATATTCTCTTGAAATTGTCTTCAAAGGTCTTTTGCAGCTTTGGAGATATCCAGACTGAGCTGGAACTGGAATTTGTCTTCCTATTTACTTTCTTAAAAGCTGCTGCCCATTACATTCCTTAGCTGCCCTTGCAGTTAGGTGTCCAGGTGACTAGGTGTTGGCCAGTGAGATGAAGTCTCCTCAGAGGAAGGCAGCATGTGTCCTTTATCATCCCTTCATCTTGCTGCTGGGATTGTGGATATAACAGGAGCCCTGGCAGCTGTCCCCAGAGGATCAAGGCCACACCGGAAGAGGAAGGCAGATTAGAGACCAGAAAGACCTGACTACTTCCCTACGTCCACTGCTTTTTCCTGCATTTAAGCCAATGTAAACTGGGTTTGTTACATGAAGTGGAAATTAATCCTTTCTGCCCTTCAGTTCTTTGTCCTGATACTGTTTAACACTGTTTGAATTAACTAGACTGCAATAATTCTTACTTTTATAAGCTTTCAAAGGATAATGTGCAATTCACATTAAAATTGATTTTCCATTGTTAATTAGGTATACTTATTTTCTTGCCTTGATCTTTCACTAGATATTTTGTATCTGCTTGGACTGTATTGTCTTCTTTTTAACTGTGTGATCAGTAATTACTAAAATTCTGTAATATCCAAAATATCGCTATCAAATTACATGCCATGTTTTTATATCATTCTCATAGATCTCCCTTATAAACATTTAAATAAAAAGTACTATTTAATGTTATAACTTCTCTTTTGAAAATGTTGTATACAAGTGGATTTTTTGTCACTGAATAATAATTTCAGTATTGATGAAGGCCTTCTAATACTTTTCTGAGTTACTTGTTTTCAGAAGTATTCAGATGTGATAGTTTCGAAGGGGTTTTGTTTATTTTTACCAAAGTAGTAATTTAGAAAAACCTCCATTTATGTTTATTTTGTTACATTATTTCATTTGACTAGCATTCATTAAGCATCTTTAAATAAGGACACATACAATATTCAAGCTATTCTGTAAAGTCCCTGGTAGCAGAAATTTTGTCTTATTTACTATTAAATCCCCAGTATCTAGTACAATATGGTCTATGATAAACACTAAAGAGATATTATAATAAATCATTACTCATTTTTACAGAAAATTATGTTTTTATCACCCCGAATCCATGCAGCCATGCCTACTTCCTCTTGCCTCTTCCTCATGCCTTGCCTCCTGGCCAGTGGCCTAGTGCTACCCTGTTGTCATAAGGAGGAGTTCCTGCTGCTGCTGCTGCCACTACCACTACCACCACCACCACCACACTGCTACATGTTGAGGAGTCCCGTACACTGTGACACTGACAAGGAGAAACTGACCTTTGTGCTTGTGCACTGGATCTGTCTGTGGAGGTTCTGGCTTTCCCAGCTGCTGCCTGGAAATGCTTAGGTGCTAATATGGTGAGAGTAGGATTTCCAGGTAAAATACAGGCCTCTCAGTTAAGTTTGAATTGCAGACAAATAAGAAATTAATTTTTATTATCAGCACTGGCCTTTCAAAAGTTTGTCTAAATCTGGCAACCCTATTTAAGGAGTGAACTTTGAATCAAGGAGATATAGCACAAGATGAAGCTAGTAGATAAATTCTCCCTACCTTTCCCCAGATGGGCTGTTATAAAGTGCAGTAATTCATAAGACCATCATGAAAATAATCCTCAAAGACCACGCAGTTAACTGCACTTGTTGCAAAGCTGTGACCAGCTCAGTAACACCTGCATTTGTGTTCCCTTCTCCTACTGCCTCACTTCCGTTTCTTTCTCACTTCTGTTTCTCAGAGATAGCCCTCCCTATAGAGAGGCAGCAGGTGAATGTCGGTGTTGTTTATTTATGGCAGGCTTTGGGAACCTACACTAGTGCAGTACTTTCGGTAGTGGATTCTTCTAATGGGAAGTGAAACACGATAAATGGTGACTTTGAGAAAGTCACGCACAGGACCCTGCAGGCTCAAAACCCAGATTTGTTGAGACCCTTGAGAGTAGATAAATCCCTCAGGGGCAGATTCACATTGATCAAATGTACAGTGATACACTGTTAAATCAGAATAGTAACTTAGCACTATTGTGTGAAATATCGATGTCCTTTAGGCAAGAATACCATTTGTACCTTAAACATATTCTATTCTTGAATGTGTTGTTTATAAGAATTCAAGTTATAATTTGAAAGATATCAGGATCTGTTATGGGCTGAACTGTATTTCCTCAAAATTGGTACATTGAAATCCTAACTCACACTACCTCACAATGTGACTGTATTTGGAGATAGGATCTTTAAAGAGATAAAGTGAGGTCATGGAGTTGGGCCCTTATCCAATATGACTGGTGTCCTCATAAGAAGGGGAGATTAGGAATCAGGCATGCACGGAGGGAAGACTATGTGAAGAAAAAGGGAGAAAATGGCATGCCAAAGAAAGCTGCCTCAAGATGAAACCAGTCCTGCCAACACCCTAGTCTTGGACTTCTAGCCTCCAGAACTGTAACAAAATAATTTTCTGTTGTTAAAGCCATCCAGTCTGTGGTATTTATTACAGCAGCCCTTGAAAACTAATACAAGGGTCACAGAATCAGAACAAGTCAAATTAGATATAGAACTCAAATAATTAATGTCATTGGAACAAACTTGTCTGAGTAATCTTGCTCCACAATAAAGACAATTCTATCCTGGGGTTATTTCACTATAACTACCCGCCATTTCAACACAATAAATAGTTCTAAAATCTCAGGAACATTTTTCATTTCATGTAATTATTCCCATGTCGTGGAACTGAAGCTTTGATTGGATAAAAGTAGCTCTTTATTGCCGGGTCTGTCCTGCAGACCCTGGCCGATGGATGAAATGAGCATTCAGATCTTCACCGGGGCTCTGCAAAACCCTCCAACCTTTCAGAATGTTTACGTCATTTCCCTGTAGTTTTTCCCACCACTGTGATGGATAAATTCTTCCTTTCACTTATTGTAATTTATTTACTTTTCCACTAAACATGACTAATTCTTGCAGCTTCCTACTTAAAAATCACATGCAGTTTGGATTACTGTTAGTATACTTTTCATTAGAATGGTTGACTTCAGAGGTAACTATTCTTTTACTTTTGTTTTCTGTTCCACGTACTTATTCTTCTCAGAATTGCCATAATGATTCTGTTGGAAAGAGGTAATTACTTTTGTTTTTAGGCTTTGTTTCTGTGCTGTCAATCTGAAAAAAGTTTTTTAAAACAGTGAAGTAAAGGCTGGGAGTGGTGGCTCCTGCCTGTGATCCTAGCACTTTGAGAGGCTGAAGTGGGTAGATCGTTTGAGCCCAGGAGTTCAACACTAACCCGGGCAACATGGTAAAAGCCCATCTTTACAAAAAAATAACAAAAATTAGCCAGACATGGTGGCATGCACTTGTAGTTCCAGCTGCTCAGGAGGCTAAGGTGGGAGATGGGAAGTGGGAGGATCACTTGAGCCCAGGGAGGTCGAGGCTGCAGCGAGCTGAGATCATGCCATTGCACCCCAGCCTAGGTGACAGAGTGAGACCCTGTCTCTGACTCAAGATAAACATTTGCTTGAACATTTAGAACATCTGGCATTAGTTTAGAGACTATCAAATTCATATGTAGTCTAAAATACCTAGTAGACACATTCTTAATTCATGAATATATAATTCATATGATTACAAATAATTATAATTTTACTAAACATTGGTAATTAGGGAGAGTACAAACAAAAAGAAGGAAATAGAACCACTATTTGTAATATATTTATTTTAAAATATATTTAGCTTTGTTACTTTTAAAAGTAAAAATTGTAAGTCAATATATTATTAAAACTTCTAGTTAATCTTTAAGTCTACAAGTGCTACTAAGAAATTGCAATTTGTAACTTAACAGATATTAAATTCTGCAGAATTGTTATCAGATTCAAGCGCTTCTATTCTCTAGGTATAACTCATTTCTCATGTTTCTCTACTATTTATTTTTTTGCTGAAATAATTTACTCCTTTCACCCTTTCACCCTTCTGGGTTTTGGTGTCATAACAAAAGAATCAATGAATAATGATTAAAATTAAATCAACATACCTAATATAAAAAATTAAAGCTTTTATGAAGCTTAATCTTTGTACACTTACCAAGAAGAAAAATAAACCCAGTGTTATTTGAGAACAAAGGACTTGGAAAATCCACGAATTGAATTAATAGTGAAAGCCAGTTTTATGGAGGCTGTTAAAACTACTCCAAAGCAGTAATAATGACAACACATACACACACACACACACACACACACGAGCAGTGCTTCCCAAATTTCGAATGTGTACTAATCACCTGAGGATCTTGTTAAAATGGAGTTTCTGAGTCAGTAGGTCCACCGTGGGGCAAGAGAGTCTCCATTCCTAACAAATCCACTGGTAATGCCCAAGGACCCCATTTTGAGTAGCAAGGACCTGGAATATTTACCTTACTTTGGATAACTTACAAAATGCTTTAATTTGGCTTCAAATAAAAATAAAAAGTAATTTATACTCCTTGAAATCTTTTAATGAACATTTTTTGAGTAACTAGGATGATCTGGACCAGGAAGTCCCAAAGTATGTTCTCCAGACCAATAGCATCAACACTGTTTGGAAACTGTTTAGAAATGCATATCCTTGGGCCTCACCCAGACTTCCTGCAGCAGACACTCTGCAGGTAGGGCTTGAGATTCTGTTTTAAATATCTCCCCAGAGGATTCTGATACACATTAAGTTTTGAAAACTACTGCTTTAGACAGTATACTGAGGGTCTGGGGTGCATATCACAGTGACTCTCAAGAATCTCAGTACAGTAGGAAGGAGTCCAGTTGCTGAACCAGTTGATATCATTAAGTATGTGATGAGTACAAAAACAGAATGACAGACAAGGTGGCACCCAACACAGCAGAGAAGGATGTAAAGATTTCCTAGAAAATGTCATGTGAACTGAGTTTCACAGGGATTTGCCATCTGAAGACGGTGGCACGTACAACATAATGCAAATGTTATGCAGGAAGAAACCTGCTGGCATCTTTGGAAAACTGCAAGTAATTCACCCAAGATAGCTAGCTGTGGGATATTTGAGGACCCTTCCATCCTTGTCCTTCTCACCTGTCCATGAGTAAAACAAATACCATTAGAGCTGGAAAAAAAAAATACAAAGCTTAGTCTATTAACTTGCCAAGAAAGCAAACTCACTCCATGAAGAATTTCACTGAGGAAAGAAAGTCAGGGGTTTTTAAATGTTAGAAGTGGGGAGCTCATGGGCCTTATGCTAATTAAGCATTGGAAACTGGCACTCTGGATATAGGGCAGAATGCATATATAGGTCTTTACATAGTTGGTTACATAAAATAAATATCCCATTGTTCACTAGTCAGGAAAGTCTCTTCAGCTAGGTCCATTGAGGTAGGTGCCTGTCTAAGGTCACTGAGGCTTAAAGACCTTTATCAGCTTCAGAAGTGTCAGTTGATGTCTCTTAGGCAAGGTCTACTTTAAGTGGAAATTTTTCCTTTGCCCTCTCTCCTCTTCATCTTTTCTGATCCTGAGATGATGCTAGGATGACCACACAAAGGATAAACAAATAATACAATTGTTAGCTCTCTGCCACCATCTTAGTTTGGGGTGCCATTCTCACAGGATTCCATTGTGTTCATCCAAGTCTTTTGATGTGGTTTACTTGGACTGTGTAACAGCAATTAAGGTCATATGAATAAAACACTTATCATACTCTTTGCACTCTTCCTGGGTGGAAGCAACCTTAGACCTACTAAACTGGCCTACTATATGTAAGGCCTAAGAGTGGTTCTAAAGATATCTATCAGTAGCTAGGTAGCAGAGTGCTGCAGCAGAAGTGTGCTGGGCCCTAAAGATGCCAATGAGTAGCTGTAAAGATGAAAGAAAAACAAAAAGAATGTGGAAACCTAGGAAAGGGAGTTGTAAGAAGAGGAGAGGGGTCAACAGTGTAGAATACTACAGACTAGTACAATAGGATGAAAACTCAAAAGTGCTAATAGACTTTGACCCCAAGTGTTGGTGATCTCACAGTTTCAGAGGGCTGAGAATGAGAAAGTGGAAGAATGACTAGAAGTATAGAAAAAGGTGCTAGAAGTGCTCACTACTCTCTCAACAAAACTTGGTCTCTTCGGCTAGGATTTACCATCAAGTGCTGCCAGTCCCAATCTAGTGTTCCCATTTTTCTTTTAGGGCCAGAAAGATTCAGCGTCTGAGGTAGAAGGAACCTTTAAAATCACTTATCAACCTCATTCTAGAAATGAGAAGAGAAGCTCTGAGAAGTGAAGTAACACTTATTTTCATTGAGTTTATAAGTAATTTTAAATTCATAAATTCTATGGAAGATACAAAAATGCACATTTAAACCTTGAATAATTTTTGAACATTTAAAAAACAGATTAAAATAGTTAAAGTTTTTTTTTAAATTTTCATAGTCATGGTGTTTGAGTTATTAAATTATATTGATGATTATCGTGAGAAACTTTCCATTAAAGTCTTGACCCTTGTATTCTTATTCAGGCTACAATGGATAGGTAGCAACATGTCAACTGAAAAATAATGATATCTATAAATTTAGAAAGGAGACTTTATTTCTTATAAAGGGTTACATCCTGCAGTCTGGCCATTTTGCAGGCTAGGAAGCCCAGCCTCTGACAGAGAGGGTCAACAAGCACTTGGAAGGAGGGGAGTTGGAGCAGGAGCTTCATGCCGAACCAGTTGGCTAAACAGACATATTCAACAGATTATAAGAGGAGCTGTGAATCTTCACGAAGAGGGGTGCTGAATAAACATGCATGTGACATGCATCCCATGCTCACTGTGGAGTGGAAACTTAACATTTAAATGCATTTCAGGCCCTATACATCAAAAGGAGAAGCAGAGACATGAAGGTACTCGTGCTCAGCCTCTGCAAACCTGCCAGAACCAGTCCATGGTGGTGGTCTTTTAGCAGGGGAAAGTTACTGAATCAGTCCCTTGTCCAATCAAAACTGCAGTTATGACTTGTGGAACAAGAGGGTCTTGTTAGTCAACATCTGGCCATTATTTCAATATTGCTTATTTAACAGCTAGAGAAAAAAGAAAAACCTTGCAACAGTTAAAACATAGGTTATGTTTTAACTTTAAGGGTAGGTGTGAGTGACTCAACACTTGCCTGGCATGGCCTTAGGTCTTGCTTATAATTTGTTATTGCTGCAGTCCATTCTGTTAGTCTTCTGATGTCTATTTTAACATTAATGCTCAATGGGAAGGGGAGCCGAGCTTGGCTGCACGTGCACCTGTGGTCCCAGTTATTCACAAGGCTGACGCGGGAGGATCATTTGAGCCAGGAGTTGGAGGTTGCAGAGCTACGATGCTGCCACTGCACTCCAACCTGGGGGACACAGTGAGACCCTGTCTCAAAAGACCAGGGGTGAGTGGGGCGTGAAAAGAGAGGGGATAGGGGAGTATAATGAGGCGTGTCCATCCTTCCGTCCTGTCAGGACCAGGAATTCAGTTCTTAAAGTTTATCGGGGATCCCCTTGGCCAAAAAGGGGTCCGCTCAGTCGGTTGGGGGGCTCAGGATTTAATTTTTAGTTCTCAAACAGTAATAAAGATCATGATAATCTTGACCATATGGGTGCTATGCCAAGCACCACTTAACAAACACTGTCATCTCCTTCAACCCTCACAATTCTATTTTACAGATGAGAAAAGCGGGACTTTCAAGGGATAATTCGCTCTAGATTCAGTAATGTGACTCAAAACCCTTTTAATATTTTGTACAATGCCTTGTTTGTTTGTTTGCTTGTTTAACTGTCGAGTTGGGCTACTAAAATACAGATAGAAGCTGGGGAATTTAAGCAAGGTTGGTCACCGTGGGGTGAGAAACGCTTTCAACACTATCCATCCATCCTATCACCCCTAAGGTATCCCATAGACATCCCTCACCCCTCCACCCACCCATGCCTGTTTCAAGCAAGGCTATCAAGACTGAAACGCACCGGGCGCCTAAGACACGACTCCCCACTACTTACGGAGATGCCCCCTGCAGACTCTTCACCGCACGCCTGCAAACCCGCCGCAAAGCCTAATTGCACTCCGCGCCCGGAGTGGTTTGGCTCTCCGGCTTTCCGTAGGAGCCGCGGCCTCAACCACCTCTGGCCCCGCCCCCTAGCAACGCGCCGGCTTATGTTAACAACCGGCCAGGGGTCGCACCCCTGGGTCAGTCTGGGGTGCGGCCGCTGCGTTGTGCAGACTGCATAGCAGTGGCCTAGATCCCTGGCAGAATTTGGGGACATCTAGCGACTCTCAGGCTGCCCTCCCTTCTCGGTGGTGGGGTCTGTTTGCTCCCCCCCGACGCCCCCGGCTGCGGGCGCACTGTAGAGCAGGAAGACGTTCCCCCCGAAGTCTCCACCCCGCCGCCACCGGCAATGTGGACAGAGAAAGCCGCGGCGACTGCCGAGGCCCAGGAATTCGGCTGCAAGAACAAGTCTAGCATTTCCCGTCAAATCCCTGTGGTTGGGGTGGTGACGGAGGACGATGAGGCGCAGGTATGAACAGGTGTCTGTGCTTTGAGGGTGGAGGGGATGGGGTGGGGGTGAGGTTTGGGGACTGGGTTCAGACCTGCGGGTAGCAAGAGCGGAATTAGGGACAGGAGGGAAGATGGGGGGAGCCGCAAGATGGAGATTCCAAGGACGGAACTAATACGGATCCCCCAACCCCCCGCGAACTGCACGGGTTGCTAGGGGCTAGCTATTGTCAACCATCCTGTCCGGGGACCAGCGCTATGTGGTCCTCCTAGAGGGTCCCAGCAAACTGAGTAGGCTGGGCTTTGCCGAGCTTCTTGTAAAAGTGGCCACGGAGCTACTGGGAGGAAAAGAATCATTCTTAGCGAAATCTGATTTGATGATCAGATCACTCTTCGCACTGAACTTTTTTATACATAGATCCCTGCTACTGAGTGATGTTCTTGATATAGGTGTAAATTTTCTCATGCTTAAATTTGCTGCAACTAAAGCCCGCACCCAGAGAGGAGGAAAACGCTATTAAAATTATAAATTAAGCATTTTTTAAATATGAAATTGGAAGCTGGTTGTTACAGGTTGGATCGGAGAGAACTGGGAGAGAAGAGAGTTGATTGAGTTTGTACTGTGTTTGATTTGGGGTTTGCTTTTGTTATGAATACAAAATTCACTCTTTCAGGTTGGTCTGTTGAGAAATTCCACTTGAGGCCCTTGGATCCCCATTCGTGGCGGAGGTGTTTAGAAACCCCAAGTTGTTTGTTGCCTACTAAGATTCCATTCCAAGCTGTCCCAGAGAGCCTTGATCCGTGCCTTAAAAGCCGCGAATTCCCGGAGGAACCCTGTGCTGCCTCACACTAATGGTGTGGGGCCACTATGGGAATTCCTGATGAGGCTTCTCAAGTCTCAGGCTGCGTCAGGAACCCTGTCTCTTGCGTTCACATTCTGGAGCCTTGGAGAGTTCCTTGGGAGTGGTCAGTTGACTGCGGACCTCTTCTACCATGGGAATTAGGGTTGAGCTCTCCGAGGTCTGAGGTAGCCTGCCAAGCAATAGCACTTGGCATGAGGAGAAATAGATGTTAGGGGAATTAACCTAATCGATTTTGTGGACCTGTTCCCGTCTGGGCGGGGAGAATTTTGAGGAACAATAGCTCTCCACTCCCTGGGCTGCAAGAAAGATCAACAAACAGTACAGCCATACTCCTGGGCAGGGGGCAAAACTGAAAAGTAGGTGAATTTGATAACGGATGGTTCTCAGTCTTCCTTTACTTGCTGCAAGAAAAATTGGGCAACGTTTTACAAGGCAACCGAGCATGGCTTTTTTTTTTTTTTTTTTTTTAAGGAAAAGTACTTTTAAAAAGCCATAGCCAAAATAGTCCAAAACATACCAAATTAAACAAGTATACCTGTGAATACGTGTGCATTTCCTCCCTTTTTAAGTTTTACTTCTTTTCCTTCATAACTACCACTCTTTCCAGGGCCTGGGATTCTCTTCCAAGAAGAAAGCAATCAATTTGAGTTAATTCGTGTTTCTGACTTGTTAATAACCAGTTCTAGGAGTAGTAACATTTTCAAAGTGCTGAGGAAAAAGTGAGTTTCTCCCCAAAGAAATAGAATAGGAACTTTGTAGAGCTGGGAGAAATCTTAGTGATCACTCAGCCTTCTTGTTTTTTGTTTGTGGTTGCTTTTACAAATGAGGACCCTAAGTACATGAAAAGTTAACTGAGTTACAGTTTCTTTACTCATAGAATGGGGTCTAGAGACCCTAGAATGAAAAAATGATAACCTTTGAGGCCTCTGCCTAAGGCCAGTTTAGGAAAGATCCTTGGAACTGCTTCCAGTTCTTTCAAACCACTGCACATTTCCAAACTTCTCTTCTGCCTGTGTGTGCTTCCGAGACAGTATATCCTAGTGGCTAAAAGTGAGAGTATGACATCTACTTCAGTTCATTGTTAGCTTCATCATTTACCAGCTATGTGACCAAAGGCAAGTATCTTAACCTTTCTGTCAAACGGAGATAATGATAGTATTCATGTTTGTTATAAAGATTAAATGAAATAACACAAATAGCAAACTTATACAATAATATACAGAACTTATACAGTGACCTATATATGGAAAACATGCAGTTATCAACATCGTCATCATCATTGTCATCATCCTTTATCCAGGGAACTATTGCTCCTAAAATTATTTGGGCCTTAAAGCTAAGGGATTCTCTAGAATTCTGATTGTTCCCACTGGCTTCCAGGATGTGAGAGTGAGACTGGATCCCCTGAAATAATATGTGCTTTAATGCATATTTCGGTCTGCTCATTTTATCCCTTCAGAGATGTTTCTAAGTTGCGGCTGGATTTCCTAATATAGAAATGCTACTCTGGCTACCTGGGCTTTTGATAGCTGTTTTGCCTCATTTTCTTTATTACAGACCTAAATTGTAGCTTTCAGTTACCCCAACCTTAGTTTATACAATTAAAGAAATAGGCTTGAATATTGCTGCCTAAGGCAGCAGGTAAAATATACGGGTTATTTTGTTCATTTTTTTGTGTGTATGCTTCACTTCTGCCTTAAGTGGTATTTTTTTCCTGCATCTTTCACAGAAATATCTTTTGTAAATGGCAGTAGCGCCTATGAATTCTGTCTAAGCTGCAACAAATGGTATTTGCAGAGCATTAGATTTTTCTAACTTCAATAACTTTGAAATGTTTATTGATGGAATTATGGAAAATATAAATATGGATTATGAGTAAAGTTATTAGTAAATAGGGAAAACAATAGGAATCTGGGATTTTGAATTGTTATTTTTGTTCCACGTTGTGAATTTCTCATAGACATATCCTATGTAAGCATTCTATCTTCAAATTTTCTCTCTAAAAAATTTTTGATAATCCCTACTGCAATAATTCCAACATCTTCTTTTTTAAAGCGATTTATCATGCTTTTCAGTTTCAAAACAGTAAAATAGTACCAGAATTTTGGTGGCCATTTTCTAATTGTTAGGAACTTAGGACAAGTTGCTTGTGTTTTCTGTGTCTGTTTCCTCATCTGTAAAAGATATTTTTAGAAATGCCCACCTCATTGGATTGTGAGAATTAAAGTTTAAAGTATTTGTAAAGCATTTAGCACAGTGCCCCGCACATACATTGCAAGTGCCCCATAAATGGTAACTTTCTGTTATTATTAATGACTCTAGTCATAACAGCTTTATTAAATTATTAAATAAATTCAGATGATATTTACAGGGTGATATGATTTGGCTTTGTGTCCCCACCCAAATCTCATCTCGAATTGTACACCCAAGGTGTTGAGGGAGGGGCCTGGTTGGAGGAGATTGGATCATGGGGGTGGTTTCCCCCGTGCTCTTCTCATGATAGTGAGTTCTCACAAGATCTGATGGTTTTACAGGGACTCCTCCTCTTTGCTCTCTCTCTCTCTGGCTTTCCTGCCGCCTGTAAAGAAGGTCTTTGCTTCCCCTTTGCTTTCCGCCATGATTGTTTTTCCTGAGGTCTCCCTAGCCAGGTGGAACTGTGAGTCAATTAAACCTCTTTCCAGGTTTCCAGATGACGCTTGTGCTGCTAGTTGGAGGACCTCATTTCCCACTTTGAGTAACAATGCTTAGTGCATGATAGCTGCAGTATGGTATGAACAGTGCTACAGAGTTTCACAACAACTAATTTTTGGAAAGTCTTAAGAGGTAGTTTCATGTAAATTCAGATTATGAAACAATAAAAACAACAAAGTGAAATTTCAAACCTGTCCTCATCAGATCAGATGAAACAAGGAGCACCAATGGGGCTTTAAAAATACTACTTGCTCTCCTCTGTCAGCACAATGCCTCATTTGATCCTGGATTAATGTTACTCCTTCTAGTTAGCCGTTTGGTTCACACCTCGTCCTCTCTCCCCAATCTGTTTTCCTTAAACACCACTTTATCATCTTCCTTCCTCCCCCTCAGCCCCACCTTATTCCTTTCAGAATTCCACAGTAGCTTCTATTGTGCTTTATCTAATATAATTACATTGACTAAATTACTTAACCTCTCTAGGCCTGTTTCCCTTCTTCCCCAGCCTGTATTTGATGAGTGTTCCCTTAACCTGGATGATCATTACAGTCATCTGAGGAGCTTTTTAAAGAAACTACACAGCTGGGCCCTACCCCAGATGTTCTCAGTCATAATCCCCAGTATGGAGACGGGGACACTGAAAAAATTTCCTCAAATGATTTTTAGCCTCAGAACCACTGAGCTAGATGATATCTAAGATCTCTGCCAAAGCCTAAAGTGTCTCCATTCTACTTCTCTGTCCCACATTCTGGGTTTTCCAATACATGATCTATACTTTATCTGTACTGTATGCTCTGATTACTGCCACCTCCATGAGGGCAGAAACCTAACGTGTTTTTTTCTGTAATATTCCCCAGTATATCACGCAATACAATACCTGGTATACAGGATGTATATTTATTGAATATAAATGCCCTACCCTCTCTTCTGAATTTCACTAAATCTTACTCTACCTTTCGATCCTACCCGTCCAACAGGAAGTTCTTCCCATTGATTTTCATCCTCATAGTCTCTTCATGAATGGATATAGTCCTGGGTCTGAGTCACACAATTTCTCACCTAATTAGCACTTGTTTTATGTTAGTCATTGTTTCATTTGTTTAAGTTTTGTATCTCGCACTGGAGAATGAGTTCCTTTAAGAGCAAGAAATATTTCAGTAGTTTTGTGCCCTTCCCAGAATTTCTTTTCTCTGAGCTCAGAGTGGAAATTTAAGTCTTAGCTTCCAGAGCCTCTGTGCTCCAGCCACTCTGGCCTCCTGGCTTCTCATCCAGCATGCCAGATGTCTCTGCCTAAGGGCCTGTGATTGAATTGAAAGGCATATTTGTCTTTCTCTGGTCTTAAGTTAGAAGCAAGGGGACAAAAACCGGGAAAGCTGGCAGTCATTGGCCAAATCCTGACTTTTCTGAGCCAATTGCTGCAGAGGTTGTCAGCCAGAGTTATTTTGTCATAGATAGTCTGACCAGTGTCTGTTAATAGGTTCAGTCTCAATCCATCCAGTGACTTTTTAAGATCCTTGTATTACATGCAAAGCCTTCTATAAAATCCCATGCCAGACGAATAGCTGCATGAGGTGAGGACATTGTTATTCTCCACACCTAGCACAATTCCTGAAATAAAAAACCTGCTAATCAATAGTTATAAAAGGAGGAAAAGGCTAGGGAAGGTAGACAGACAGAAAGAAATCTTTTAAAATCTGCCAAGCAGGTAAAACCTAGAGTAACATGAAATGGATAATGCAAGAGAAATCTATACTTTAATCTTTACTACTCCCTGTTCTTGTAAAAATTATACCTGCTCATTCGGAGAAAAAAATCTGAAAATTCACAGAAATATTAGAAAGGAAATCGTGCTTTGGGCTGGCCTGAGTGCAGTGCTGTTTACAGCTAATTGATTACAACCAGTTACGGATTTCTTCCTTCTCCACTCCCACTGTTTCACTTGATTAGCCTTTAAAAAAATTAAAAAAAAAAATCCTGCATTGACATTTCATTCTAATATCCTTGTCTAACTCTCTAAGCAAATATTGCAGAAAATCAGAAAAGAAAAACCCACTGTGTGTGTGTGTGTGTGTGTGTGTGTGTGTGTGTAAAATCTGAGACTGTAGGAGGAAAAGAGAAAAGACAGCTGAGGTAGTGGTGGCTATCACTGCTAAATCCCCACATCTTAAAAGGCAGAAGTCTATTTACCAAAATTTTTAGTAACTGTAAATTTAACTATTTAACAGTAGTATTTAACTATTTTTCGTGGTACCATAAGACCAGGTATAGATTAGTATTTAGTAAATCCTTTTTAAAATTATTTTTAAAAGTAAGCATGGCTGGGCATGATGGCTCATGCCTGTAATTTCAACACTTTGGGAGGCTGAGGCTGGCGTATTGCCTGAGCCCAGGCATTCTAGAACAGCCTGGGCAACATGGCAACACTCCATCTCTACAAAAAATATAAAAATTAGCCAAGTGTGGGGTGGGGTGCCCCTGTAGTCTCAGCTGCTCAGGAGGCTAAGGTAGAAAGATCACCTGAGCCCAGGGAAGTTGAGGCATGCAGTGAGCCATGATTGTACCACTGCACTCCAGCCTGGGCGACAGAGTAAGACCCTATGTCTAAAAAAATAAATACATGTGAATATAATTTTGAGTAAATGAGCTTATTCAGATACTTATTCCACAGACTTAAAGTTAGAATGTTTCATTACAAATTGTTTTTGATGCCAAGACATCTGAGTTAGGATTCATTTTTTAAAATTGTTTTTGAAAGAAATTTCTTGAGACCATAATATATCAATTTGTAATTTTTAAAGGCAAGGAAATTCTAAACCTAAGACAATGTAATAATGGTTATGCAGAAATATGAAAAAGTATCGCAGATTTAAAACTCAGAACCTGTCATGATATTAACACTAAGTTATATTATATAAAATACTTATGCATATAAGGAAAAACAAAATATATAAAAACAGATGCATTTACATGATAGGAATAAGTAGGATTTTTTCCGCTTTTTCATATGTTTCATATCATCATTACATCATCTTTTCAAACATTTGTTTTAAAGTAGAAGTAAGCGTGAAAGCAGGAAAGAGGTTACAAAGGAAACTGGGAGAGCTTAGCTCCTGTAATGGCGGTAAGCACTGTGACCTAATATTGAATTAAGAATAAAATGTCAGGTAGCAATGCATTAACCTCAAATATAAATAGTGTCAAAACTACACTTAGAATTTGTAGATCTCTGTACGTCATAAATACTTTATTTGATTGGATTATTTCATTTTTTTTGTTGTTGGGTTTTGTTTTGTTTTGTTTTGTTTTGCTATTTGTATTTTATTTATTTATTTATTTATTTTGGAGATGCAGTTTCACTCTTGATGCCCAGGCTGGAGTGCAGTGGCATGATCTCGGCTCACTACAACCTCCACCTCCAGGTTCAAGCAATTCTCCTGCATCAGCCTCCCGTGTAGCTGGGATTACAGGTGCCCACCACCATGCCCAGCTAATTTTTTGTATTTTTAGTAGAGACAAAGTTTTACCATGTTTGCCAGGCTGGTCTTGAACTCCTGACGTCAAGTAATCCACCCACCTTGGCCTCACAAAGTGCTGG
>CAUYLG010036715.1:0-34629 GCA_963573385.1 Cacajao melanocephalus | reverse complement strand
GGGCAACTTACAGAAGAAAGAGGCTTATGGCCCTTACAGTTCCACGTGGCTGGGGAGGCCTCACAATCATGGCGGAAGGTGAAAGGCACATCACGTGGTGATCGACAAAACAAGAGAGCTTGTGCAGGGAAACTCCCCTTTTTAAAACCATCAGATCTAGTGAGATTTATTCACTATCACAAGAACAGCTCGGGAAAGAGCCCCCCCACCCCCATGATTCAATGATCTCCCACTAGGTCCCTCCCACGACATGTGGGAATTCAAGGTGAGTTCAAGATGAGATTTGGGTGAGGACACAGCCAAACCATATCAATGCTGAAAAAAAGGGGGGGAGAAAAAAAGAAAAGAAAGTGAAAAGTCTAGACACAAACTGGGAGAAGGTACTTACCACACACATAACTAATGAAGTAGTAGAATCTGGAATACACAAATAGCTCAGAACAGGAAAAAAAAAAAAATGACATTGAGGAATAGGATTGAAGTGTTTACAGAAGGCCCTAGATGAAGAGATTCCCACTACAGAGTCATCAGCCATTGAACAGAGCGACACCGTGGCTTACGAAAGGACTAAGCTTACCAACTTGGTCTCATTCATTGTGAATACGGATGCCAGATAAGATACAGGATGACCAGGAAATTTGAATATCAAATAATTAATAATTATTTTTTAGTTTTAAGTATGTCCCATGTAATATTTTGGACATAGTTATACTAAAAATATTTGAGACACACAAACTAAAAAATTATTTGTTGTCTATCTGAAATTTGACTATCCTGGGTACCCTGTATTTTTATTTGCTAAACCCGGCAACCCTAATTATGAACTTCTTATTACTTTCGAGGAAAATGTCTTCTGGCTTTTAAGTCAAAACCAATTATACAGCACATAAAAATAACCATTTTATTTCTTGCAAATAGCAGAGCAGAATAATACCAGAAGAGTTGACGTATGGGAGCTTCACATGCTGGTGTGCACCTATAGTTCCAGCTACTGGGGAGGCTGAGGCAGGGGGACTGCTTGAACCGAGGAGATCAAGACCAGCCAGGGCAACATAGACCCCCATCTCAAAAAAAAAAAGCTTGAGGTGTAAAATCAGGCAAACTTGAATTTGAACCCCAGCTCTGCCACTTGCTAAGTCTAGAGTAACTTACTCACCTTTTTATGTGTGGGTCTCTTTATCTGTAAAGTGAAGTACCCGCCCTCATGGGACTGTTGTAGTAAATGAGGTGAGATGTGTCGTAAGTGCTTGGCATGGTACCAGGCACCACCTGATGTGCTCTTGATGATATTAATCACTCTCATCCATGCACTGGGGGTTCATAAAACTAAACGCTAGAATAGGTTGATAGCATCTTGGTGGCCAAGATTGCATCCTTATTTCTGGGATATTTGAGACAGAGAGGCAGGAGCTCCCCACCCCTGTCCCCTCCCATCCCTCACTGCTCCAGATTCTCTTATTGCTCAAGAGCTAGAAGGCAGAAAAGGGACAAGATGGCCTCCAAGATCCTCCCAACCCTAGGACTTGATGGACTTATTTTCTGAGTAACATTAGGTTCTCGATGGCAGCCGCTTGTAGTGGCTGTGCCTGAGGGAGGTGTCAAATTGTATTCTCCACAGTGTGAGTTCAGTGATGGGGCTTCACTCTGAGGCTGTAGAACATGTGTTTATATTTCTATTCTGGAAAATACAGTGTCCTGTTCTTTCTAACTCTTATTCATAGCTCAGATTGTCACGGGGGATCCAGAGAAAGCAACACACATATAATTAGTTGCGGACTTCGCCAAGATCTTAGAGACGCCAACAGCAACCCACTCTTTAGGGTACAGAATTCACTCTCTCTCTGTCATTTTCTTGTGTCTTTTTTGCTCCCTGCCCTCCCTGTCACTGTACCCCTATATGCTACATGAAATATTATTTTTGTTAATGTAGTCACAGGTCCAATTAGCAGCCAATTACTGTCAACACATATTAATTTTAAGAATGTGAGGCCAGGTGCAGTGGGCTCACACCTGTAATCCTTGCACTTTGGGAGGCCAAGGCAGGAGTTGAGCCCAGGAGTTCGAGACCAGCCTCAGCAACAGGGCTAAACCCCATCTCTACAAAAATTAGCCAGGCATGGTGGCACACACCTGTAGTCCCAGTACTAGGGAGGCTGAGGCACGAGAATCACTTAAGCCTGGAAGGCAGAGGTTGCAGTGAGCCGAGAACACATCACTGTACTCCAGCCTGGGCAACAGAGCGAGACTCTGTCTCAAAAAAAATAAATAAATAAAACAAAGAATGTGATTGACAAATAATTGATACTTGATTATATTGCCAATCAGGAAAAAAAAAGAAGTTTATATAATAGGAAAAGCCAGCTGGGCATAGCGGCTCATGCTTGTAATCCCAGCACTTTGGAAGGCCGAGGGGGGGTGGATCACGAGGTCAGGAGTTTGAGATCAGCCTGGCCAACATAGTGAAACCCCATCTCTACTAAAAATACAAAAATCAGCCAGGCGTGGTGGCGTGCGCCCGTAGTCCCAGCTACTTGGGAGGCTGAGAATGGCTTGAACCTGGGAGGTGGAGGTTGTGGTGAGCCAATATTGTACCACTGCACTCCAGCCTGGGCAACAGAGCAAGACTCAGTCTCAAAAAAAAAAAAAAAGAAAAAGAAAAAGAAAAAGCTTGTCACCAGAATAAGAAATAAAGTATCCAGAACAGACATTACCATACCCTGCATCAATGGCTCCATAGCATCAAATGATCTGAAACTCCCTGAAGGAGGAACTAGATGGGTGGGTATTGGTACAGCCACAGGCCCTGAATTACATGGCAGCCAGCCTTTAAAAGACAATTTTTCACAGCTTAGCAGAGAGACCCAGAATTTAAACTTAAATGGCAGAGCAGAATAACACCAGAAGAGTTGGTATCCACCTCAGGAGCAGTAAAGAAGTGACACAGAATTGAGAGTTATACAAGGGCTTCCAGGGATGTCAGCGTCTGGTGGGTTTTCACCAGGGGGGTTATGGCACAACTTGCTCAGTTTCACTCTTTCTCTACCATAGGAGCCTCAGCCATTTCCAAACTAATTCAGTTGACTGCTCAGAAAAGCATCAGGCTGGCCAGGTGCAGTGGTTCCACCAGTAATCTCAGCACTTTGGGAGGCCAAGGTGGGCAGATCACATGAGGTCAGGAGTTTGAGACCAACCTGGCCAACATGGTGAAACCCCATCTCTACTAAAAATACAAAAACGTAGCCAGGTGTGGTGGCAGGTGCCTGTAATCCCAGCTACTTGGGAGTCTGTGGCAGAAGAATCGCTTGAACCCAGGAGGCAGAGATTGCAGTGAGCCCAGACGACGCCATTACCCTCTAGCCTGGGCGACAGGAGTGAAACTGCTTCTCAAAAAATAAAAAGGAAAAGGAAAAACTTCAAGCCTGTTTTAGGGTAGATCAGCAGCCTTTCTTTGCAGGCTGAAGTCATCTCATTCTTACTCAGCCAGTCAGCCCACAAATATAAGCAAGCTGGCCAGCACACCAGAAGATATCCCAGCTTAATGGTTCCAGAAAGTGTCAGGTCAAGTCATACTGCAGAGACCCCATCAAAGCTCCAGCAGAACTCGTGAAATGACATAACAAATAATGGTCTCCCTTTCAGCCTGGGGTCGCAGAAAGAGGTGGCGCTACGATTAAGAGTCTTGTGCAAGAGCTTAACTTTGGGCGCCACCTTCTCATAACAGGTGGGTAGGATAATCCCTGAGGTCCCTCACTGTTTGGACATTCTATGGCATGTGCACTGTGTCATGGGAAAAAAAGCTCTCTCTTCACTCCCAGATGCAGATTCTGATGGCTTTCTGTTGTTACCTCTCTCAAATGCGATAATATTTTGTTATTGTTTCCTTTTTCCTTGCGAGAAAAGAAGAGAGGAAAGGAAGGAAGGATGCAGAGAGAAAAGCCTTTAGAAATGAACAAAATTAAAACCACCAAACACAAAGCCATGCTTTTTAGAGTTGCTGGACTGCTGGACAGGAATAAAGAGGCTCCTCTGCAATGCAAGGGGCTGTGTGAGAGGCATTCTATCCCATGGCCCTGACTCTGACCTCACCTGGTTATCAAATCCAACTTGTATATTCAGGGTGAAATGCAGGATGCCACTGACAACTTGCCTGGAGGCTCAGAGGTCTCCAGTGAACTAGAAAACAAGACACCACATTTTTCCCTGCTCCTGCCCCAGAAAGATTTCCTGGCTTCTCAGCCTCTGTTTTCTAATCTAAAACCATCTCTGGAGTGTTACTAGGATGATTAATGAAAACATCATTCATTTACCCAAAATGAGTGTTTTCCCAAAAGACTATAAGAATATAGGATCCTGAAAAGGGTTTTATTTTATTTTTATTTATTTATTTATTTTGAGACAGAGTCTCACTCTATCACCCAAGCTGGAGTTCAGTGTCATGATCTTGGCTTACTGCAACCTCCACCTTCCAAGTTCAAGCAATTCTCCTGCCTCAGCCTCCTGAGTAGCCAAGCGTACAGATGTGCACCACCACACCCAGCTTATTTATGTATTTTTAGTAGAGACGGGGTTTCACCATGTTGGTCAGGCTGGTCTTGAACTGCTGACTTCAGGCGATCCACCTGGTTCAGCCTCCCAAAGTGCTGGTATTACAGGCATGAGCCACCACACCCGGCTGAAATGTGTTTAATTTAAGAAAAGGCACAACAGTCCCTGCCAATGCAGGAAAGTTTCAGTATCCCCTCTTCCCACCAACTGTCAGAAGAGAAAAGCAAGTTTTCCTGAGGGGTTTGGGGAGGGGTTTCCTTCTTGTTTCCATCATTACAGCCAGACAGAGTGTCTCCAAACGGCCTGTGATCACTACAGCAATGTTAATTATTACTGGAAAATGAAGAGAAAAATCATTTAGCCCCGGGATCTAGGTAACCATGGGTGCAACATTCAAATCCGCTTCAGTTCAAAAGGATTTCCAGGGGAAAATTCCATTCTGTATTCCCCAAGCCATCACTTTCCTGGCTGCCTATCACTCACCCCCAGAGCTTCCTCCTCCACTCACTCTGACTGCCCCGTGAAAGAGCAGCCTCAGGTCCCCACCCAGGTAGAGACAACATCCCACGTCACACACCTCAGGGTGGCTTCATATCTGGAAGGCACCGGAACTGGAATAGTCATTCCGGATATTTTCTTTCCTGCCTATCTGGGGATTAAGGCTATGTGTGTGTGTCTATCGGAGTGTTTGTGTTTTTTTTTTTATGTTTACATGAAGTTTCCAACCAGAACAAAATAAAATTTCTCCCTTTAAAGAAAAAAGATCTCCAAAGGCAGTGCTTCTCTAAATATGTGCCTCAGAATATGTGTTATGAGCAAAAATGCTCTTTGGTTTTATGACAAAAGACAGTTTAGGGCTCACGCCTGTAATCCCCAACACTTTAGAAGGCTGAGGCTGCGGATCACTTCAGTCCAGCGGTTCGAGAGCAGTCTGGGCAGCATGGTGAAACCCTGTTTCTACAAAAAACAAAAAAATCTCAGCTACTCAGAGGCTGAGGTGGGAGGATCACCTAAACCAGGGGAGGTCAAGACTGTAGTGATCTGTGATCGTGCCACTGCACTCCAGCCTGGGTGACAGAGTGAGATCTTGTCTCAAAGAAAGAAAGAAAAGAGATGGAGCTTAACAATCTTTTTTTTTCTGAGGGACTCACTCTGTTGCCCAAGCTGAGTGCTGTGGCACGATCATGGTTCACTGAAGCCTCGACTTCCTTGGCTCAAGCAATCCTCTTGCCTCAGCCTCCCAAGTAGCTGGAACTACGGGTGCTCACCACTATGTCCAGCTAATTTTTGAATATTTATAGAGGCAGGGTCTCACTATGTTGCCCAGGATGGAACTTAACAATTTTAAACTGATTTCCAGACTATGAGACTTTGCATGTATGTACCGTGAGCCTCCAAGGAGTGGATATGGCTTTCAGTGTCACTGAACTTCACTGGCCTATGGAACTCTTTCATCTTGCTGTTAATTATGGAACTAATATTCTTCAGAATATACTCTGGGAAAAGCTATAATTGGATGAAGATAAGAATTTCTTCTTTTCCCACATTCTAATCTCTGATTTATTAATTACTTTTTTGGAATTGTGAAAGCAAGAATTGATTTAGAAACACAGGTCACCTAGACTACAACTTGAGAATCTGTTGGATGTTCGGTTTGGGAGCCTAAGAACCATTTTCTTTTTTTTTTTTTTTTTTTTTTTGAGACGGAATTTCACTCTTGTTACCCAGGCTGAAGTGCAATGGCGCGATCTCAGTTCACCGCAACCTCCCCCTCCTGGGTTCAAGCAATTCTCCTACCTCAGCCTCCCGAGTAGCTGGGACTACAGGCGCGTGCCACCATGCCCAGCTAATTTTTTTGTATTTTTAGTAGAGACAGGGTTTCACCATGTTGACCAGGATGGTCTCGATCTTTTGACCTCGTGATCCACCCGCCTCAGCCTCCCAAAGTGCTGGGATTACAGGCGTGAGCCACCGCGCCCGGCCAGAACCATTTTCTAAGCTTTTCTTATTCTGGTAGCTGAGGAAGAATAAACTTACTAGTTCACCACAGTTTCCTCATCAGAAAAGCAGCCTTTGGGCTGGATGTGGTGACTCATACCTATAATCTCAACATATTAGAAGGCCCAGGCAGGATTGCTTGAGGCCAGGAGTTTGAGACCAGTCTGGGCAACATAATAAGGCCTCATCTCTACAAAAAAAGCAGTGAGGGGTAGAAAAAAAACAGTCTTTTATCTCAGAAACCCAAGATCTTCAAGAAGAAAGAGATCTTAGCATTGTCCTGGAGCCCATCACTTTTTCCAAGTACGGTTAAGACCAACTGATTTGAACTTCCTCCTCTCGGGCTCCTCTCTACAGCTCACCAGCAGATAGGCTTTAATGGGATACAGATGGGGTTTTAATTTTATGCTGTGGCTCTCAAAGTGCAATTCCCGGACAAGAAGCATCAGCGGCACCTGGAAACTTGTTAGCACTTCCCTACTCCCAGATAATAAGAATCTGAAATTCTGTGAGCAAAGATTGAGCAACCTTGTTTTTAAAAGCATTCCAGGTAATTCTGTTGCATGTTGAAGCTTGAGAGCCCCTGGCCTTGAGAAATCCTCTTTCATATTTTCATTTATTCATTCTGCAAATATTTGCTAAAGACGGGCTAGAGTAATGTTCAAGACAGAGGAGGTCCTTAACCAAAGGAACTAAACAATAAACAAACACATCAATGAGATCATTCAAGTTAGGGTGGTAGACAAAATGAATGAGAGAGAACAATTTAAATAAAGAAGTCCATAAGAGCTTCTCAGAGGAGGTGACATCTGAGCTGAGACCTGAAAAAGCAGAATGAGGCATCCTTTTAGGAGCTGGAAAAAAATCATTCAGACAGGAATGACACCAATGTCAAAGCCCCTGAGATGACAAAGGCTCAAGGGTATTGGAGGATGAGAGAGAGGACAGAGAGTAAATTAGTCTGGAAGATGCAGATTCTCACATAGCCCATCCAATGAGCTATTTGTTCAGCAGTTTCAACAATCTGCATTTTCACAAGCTCTTAAGAAATTCTGATGCCCACTGAAGTTTGAAAGCCACAGTCCTGGCCGGGTGCGGTGGCTCATGACTATAATCCCAGCACTTTGGAAGGCCAAGGCGGGCGGACCACTTGAGGTCAGAAGTTCAAGACCAGCCTGGCCAACATGGTGAAACCTCTCTACAGAAATACAAAAATTAGCTGGGCATGGTGGCAAATGCCTGTAATCCAAGCTACTCGGAAGGCTGAGGCGGAAGAATCGCTTGAACCAAGGAGGCAGAGGTTGCAGTGAGCCGAGATCACTCCAGTGTATCTAGCCAGGGAGATAGAGCAAAATTCAGTCTCAAAAAAAAAAAAATGAAAGAAAGGAAGAAAAAAAAGGAAGCCACTGTCCCCTTAAAGTTGCACAGCTATAGAATGTCAGAGCCGAAGGGGCAGCACAACTAAGATGTAAAACTGCAGATCAGGCTCCATGCTTAGCAAGTGGAAACCCTGATACTGTGGCCTCTGTCAAGTGCTCTTGGCTCTAAGAAGAGGTGCCCAGAGATCAGCACTGGGCCCAACCTTGCTGATTTCCTCAGCTGGTCAGTCCGTGAAGTTTGCTACTGGGATTCCCTGAGGGAGATTCGCTGTGTGTCTACTCCACACGCCTCTAGACATTTTTCCAGAGAGAAAACATGTGTGCTAAACATTGTGATCCCCAGATGACCCCTCTAGCTCCCCAAAGGGATCTAGCTGGAGAGCAAAACAGCAAGCAAAATGGACCATAGCCAACATGGGCCCAAATGTGAACAAGACGGGGGAGTGGCCTCTGCCGGGCCTGTGACATGGGGAGGACGGTATCACTTCCTAAGTTCCTGCTCAGAGGAGGGGTGGCTCCCTATATCTTAGCAGGTGCTCCATAAATGGCAGTTGAATGTTGAAAGAAGGATTAACAAAGGACTGAAGCATTTGGGGACGGGAGACTGTGGGAGGTAAAGGGTTTCTCTGCATAGATTGGATCATCAGGTCCTCAAAGAGAACAGAACAAGTAGCCCACCCACCTTTCCACAACACCCACTTAGCAAGAGCCTCAGCGTTGGCCTCTTGTGTGACTTCATGGTCCCTAACACTTTTCTCCAGGCGCTAAGCAGCTGTGCCAATTCTAGGCTCTAATCAAAGAATGAGGCAAAGCTGAAGAGAATGAAGGCACTTTTACTTAGATTAAGCTTGCTATGTATGTTACGCTGTATACTTTTTCAAGTATTTTTGCTTCTATTAGCTCCTAATTCGGCCTGGAAAGCTTTTCTCACTCTTTTGCCCATGCTGGAGTGTAGTAACACAATCTTGGCTCACTGCAACCTCCACCTTCCAGGTTCAAGCAATTCTCCTGCCTCAACCTCCCAAGTAGCTGGGATTACAGGCGCCCACCAGCACGCCAGGCTAATTTTTATATTTTTAGTAGAGGCAGAGTTTCACCATGTTGGTTAGGCTGTTCTTGAACTCCTGACCTCAAGTGATCCACCTGCCTCAGCCTCCCAAAGTGCTGGGATTACAGGCACGAGCCACTGTGCCCAGCCTAAGAAGTCTTTTAAATAAATATCACCTCCTCCAAGTTAATCTGTTTCATCATTCTGCTTATCTCCCTCAGAGCACACAGCATAGTTGGCGGTTATGTTACTTACCTGTTTCCTCGTTGACTGTCTCCCCACTCCGGAATGCAGGCTCCATGAGAGCAGGAATTACTGCTGTCTTGTTTAGCACCATACCCCACCACTGGGAAAAGCCAGTCCCATTAATGAATGGAACGTGTAGCGATTCTAAAGCAGATGAGTCAGACGAGTCCCTGAGGCACAGAGAGAAAGAGTGAGCTGCCTAACCCCGAGCGCCAGGTTAGTGGCAAAACCTGTGCTAGAGTCTGGGGCTTTCTAGCTCCTAGTCCCACAATCAGGAGGATGCTAGCACCTGTCCCTGTCCTGGAACGGAAAGGAAAAACAATCACTTACCTGCAGGGGAGGGAAATGAGAGACACCAAGAGACCAGAATCAGCCAGTCTGTCATAGACAGTGTCCCTGACCCATGGATTTCCTACTCTGTGATGGGAACCTCGAGCCGAGGAGACAGAATTTGTATTCACATTGAGCTGAAACCTATGAGCAGATCCTCTTACACCAGCATCGCTTCCTGCCTGAGCCTCGCCAGAGCCCAGAGGTGAGGACTTGGGTCAGTGGGACTGTCTTAGTGTGCTCCAGCTGCTACAACAAAATATGGGCTGGGCAGCTTGAACAACAGACTTTTATTTCCCACAGTTCTGGAGGTGAGAAGTCCAGATCAGGGGGCCAGCATGGGCAGATACCGCTGAGGGCCCACTTCCTGACTTGCAGATGGCTGCCTTGTCACACTATACATCTTCCTCTTCAGCTGTGTCTTTTATCCTCATAGAGGGTGCTAATCCCATCACGGGGCCTCACCTTCATAACCTTATCTAAACCTAATCACCTCCCAAAGGTCCAGCCATCCAACACCATCGCATTGCGAGTTGGGGCTTTAACATACGAATTTGGAGGGGGACACAAACATTCAGTCCATAACAGGGACCCAGAAGGTGGCAGCCCCAGAGCAAAGAGTTGCTGAATGTGAACCTCCTGTGATCCTCAGCCAAAGTTGAGAAGGGGAGGTAAAAGGAAATGAGCAAGGGGGATGGAGAATTCTACCCATGGGTTAGTTTACAACAGCTCCAAGACAGTTCCCATGGGCTTGCTGGGCTCACCAGACTCCACTGGGAAACGGAGGCCCCTCAGCTGGACCCCATTAGCAGGCCTACTTTTTCATTCCAGTTTGCCACTGACCTGGCGCAGGCTAGCACGCTGCCCGAGGCTGGGAAAGTCAGGGACCATCTCGGCGCTGAGTCACGCAGCTCAGCAATCAGGAAGCTTACATAACAAGATGGATTCTACATGTTTGTACATCAGGCTCAGGCAACAGGAGCAGGGGGGAAAGGGGTGAGTCTGGGGGCCTCAGGAGGGGATAGGAGGCGGTTTTGAGGACCCTGAAGCTGTGTCTCTCTGTGCCAGGAAGTCGCTGTGGACTCAGGAGTCTCTGAGGGGGTACCTGACATGGCAGAGCCCCTAGAGATTACAGATACAGATTAAAGAGAACAACACAGAACATTAGCTTTGAATCAGTATTACACAATTCTCATGCACCCTGTCCTCAAGGCTTGGGAATGCTAAATAGCCAAGTAGAAAGAAAGTCGAGTGGCACATGAGTAAGAGACTTAGTAAAAACCTGAACTCCTGGACTAAGATTTGTCTTCAGGGTATTGTTACTGCCACAGAGAGAGCAATCGCAGTGACATTGGAATGACGTTTGTTGGGTAGGGAAACAGTCTGTGGGCTGGAAAAATGTGAGTGGGCAGCTGTTTGAACTTACTGCAAAGCTCCTTTCAGACATGAACCTTCACAGATGAAAATGAGGAGACGGGCTGTGGTAGGAGACTTTCCTGGGATTTGGTGGAAAGGGGGCATCCTTCTTTTTCTTCTTTCTTAGCTTTTCAATCACTTCCAAGAAAGCACCCCCCACATCCCCCCAACTCCACACATACTTCGGTAAGATGGCCCAAAGTTGTCTACAAATAAAATAAGCCCTCCTTTACCATACAAAAACTGTCACTTTCATGGATGTATTTTTTAATGTGCATACAATTTCTTAGCCTCTTGGTACAAAGGAAGTGACAGGTTTTTGTGTTAGTTCTGCTCTGCCCAGAGTGAGAAGTGCTGTCTCTTTAGAGGGAGAGACTTGAGTCAGAATTCTAGATCACCCTGGGTCATCCTTTTCTTTCTTTGAGACAGAGTCTCACTCTGTGGAGTGCAGTGGCACAATCTTCACTGCAACCTCTGCCTCCCAGGTTCAAGCGATTCTTCTGCCTCAGCCTCCTGAGTAGCTGAAAGTACAGGTGCACATCACCACACCTGGCTGATTTTTACATTTGTAGTAGAGACGGAGTTCGCTATGTTGGTCAGGCTGGTCTTGAACTCTTGACGTCAAGTGATCTGCCCACCTCAGCCTCCCAAAATGCTGAGATTACAGGCGTGAGCCACCACACCCGGCCCTACCTGCCTTCTTGAACCGGTTTTCCCCTCTGGGAAACAGGGTGATCGTAGCACGTAACTTCATAGGGTTTCTGAAATCTAAAGGAGATTTAGATACTCAAAAGCCTTGGACAAATACTTGTAAGTTTATTTGGGGTTTTGTTTGTGTGCATGTTCTTGTTTTTGAGACAGGGTCTTGCTCTGTCGCCCAGGCTGGAGTGCAGTGGTGCTATCATGGCTTATTACAGCATTGACCTGTCGGGCTCAAGTGATCCTCCTGCCTCAGCCTCCTGAGTAGCTGAGACTCTAGGTGCACACCACCATGCCTGGCTGGGTTATGTTAACGGTTGGAAATGTTAAAATTATTTTTAAATAAAATGGTGAGGAAGGTAGCAGAAAGTGAAAAGGAGATTGTTTTATCTTGTAGGGATAATAAAAGAACAGTGCTGTTTTTATTGACTTATTTTTCTTTGGTCTCACCAACACAAAAAGAATTTGAATCTAATTAAAGCTATAGCCAAACTCTCCAAGGGAGAAAAAAAGATGTTTTTCAAATGCTCATACAATTTCAAAGGGATCATGGAGGCTCCGAGGGCCACTAGGGATCTGAAAATAAAAGTCCTATTATGTAAAGAATGTATGCCCATAATAAGTCCATGCCTGCCTCTTGGACATCTTCAGGGAAAAAGGAGGAAAAGCAGCCATCACTGAAAATCTTGTGACATAAATAGGTCACCCCTAGGGGACAAATATTTGGACATCCTTTTTTTTTTTTTTTTTTTGCAGAGGCCAAAGATGACTTTTGGGGACTGAAAATAGATTGTTTGTTTAGTGTAAGTCTGGAGCTAGAATGAAGGCATTCACTACTCCCAGCTCAGGGCTCCCTGGCTGGACATGCCTTCTTGCCCATTGACAGGAGGGTCTGTCAGGGCCGGTGGGTGCCGAGGAGCCAAGCTCCATGCACAGTGGGGCCGAGAAACTAAGGCTGAATGCCAAAGAGGGAGTGGAGAAAATACGAAAATACAGGCTGAGTATGGTGGCTCACGCCTGTAATCTCAACACTTTGGGAGGCCAAAGTGGGCAAATCATCTGAGGTCAGGAGTTCGAGACCAGCCTGGCCAATATGACGAAATACCATCTCTACTAAAAATACAAAAAATTACGTGGGCATGGTGGCAGGCACCTGTAATCCCAGCTACTTGTGAGGCTGGGGCAGGAGAATCACTGGAACCCGGGAGTCGGAGGTTGCAGTGAGCCAGGATCACACCACTGCACTCCAACCTGGTCAACAGAGCAAGATTCTGTCTCAAAAAAAAGAAAAAAAGAAGAAGACAGAAAATACAGGCCATTTTTCATCACCAGATGCCCAGATGCTTTTGCTCTCCTTTCTCTGAGGCACAATACAGAAATTATGGAGGGCAATGAGTTCTCGCACGAAGTCCATGACTTTGAACCCTGGGCCCAGACTGGCCTTGAGTGGGAGTGATGAGACCCACCGTGTTAACAAGCTGATTCAAACCTTAGGACTCAGAGCCTCTATCCTGAAAAATCCTTCAGAAGTTGGACTCCATGCCCCTTTCCCCTTTACCCTGGGCTGATTTCTCAGTGTTCAGTGTCTAGAATGTGATGACTGCAAGCTCTTAGGGAACTGAGCTCAACCGAGAGAGGTATGGGTAAGATCCAACTAGAGCAAGTGCTCTGCAGCCAGCAGGGTGATCATCAGGACCTCGTTCTTAGGGCAAGAACAGAGAGAGGCTTCTTTTTTGGCAGCGCGTTGGGCTTCCTGCATAACAGTGAGGTCCGCCATGTCTGCTGAGTGCCAGATAATGCTCCGTGATTCCCTTCTCTCAGTCATGGCTTAAAATCATTTGTAAAAGTGCAAGTGGACCTTGTCTAAACGCTCCTGTTCAACCATCATCAACATTAATGGGTTTGATATAATCTATCAGATAAAATAGCAGGAAACAAGGGCTTAAGAAAATGAGACGCAGGATAGGTAAACCAGGACGGGGGGCACAATCTGGGTCATGGAATGCTGCCCAGATGAGGTGAGCTGGATGAGATTCTTTCGTTCTTTTCACCTGACCTTAACAGTTGGTACTAAATTGAATAGGATTTCCTAAGACTCCTGTCCACCTGGAGCCTGTGACTGATTTTATTTGGAAATAGGGTCTTTGCAGATGTAATGAAATTAAGAAAAGGTCATATTGGATTCAGGTGGGCCCTAAATCCAATATAACTAGTGTTCTTATAAGAAGTGGGGTTGGGTGTGGTGGTTTATGTCTGTAATCCCAGCACTTTGAGAGGTGGAGGTGGGCGGACCACCTGAGGTCTGGTGTTCCTGAACAGTCTGGCCCACGTGGCAAAACCCTGTCTCTACTAAAAATACAAAAATGAGCTGGGCCTGGAGGCATGCTCCTGTAATCCTAGCTACTTAGGTAGCTGAGGCTGGAGAATCGCTTGAACCTGGGAGGCAGAGGTTGCAGTGAGCCAAGATTGTGCCACTGCACTCCAGCCTGGGCAACAGGGTGAGAGTACACCACAAAAAAAAAGAAAAAGGGCATTTGTCATGTAACAATGGAGGAAGCGATTAGGGTGATGCATATACAAGCCAAAGTCAAGCATTGCCAACAACCTCCAGGAGCTAGGAGGAGGGCATGAAACAGATTCTTCTTTAGAGCTTCCAGAGGGGACATCGTTGCCAACACCTTGATTTCACATTCCAGATTTCTAGTCTCCAGGCCTGCAGGGGAATAAATTTCTGGGGTTTTTGTTGGTGGTGGTTTTGTTTGTTTGTTTTTAGGCGGAGGCTCACTCTGCCACCCAGGCTGGAGTGCAATGGCATGATCTCAGCTCACTGCAACCTCCACCTCCCGGTTCAAGGGATTCTCAGCCTCTTGGGTAGCTGGGACTACAGACGTGCACCACCACACCTGGCTTATTTTTATACTTTTAGTAGAGACAGGGTTTCACCATGTTGGCCAGGCTGATCTCAAACTCCTGACCTCTGGTGATCCGCCCACCTCAGCCTTGCAAAGTGCTGGGATTACAGGCGTAAGCCACCGTGCCCAGCCTATTTTCTGTTGTTTTTTTTTAAGATGGGGTTTCACCATGATGGCCAGGCTGTCTTGAACTCCTGACCTCAGGTGATCCACCCACCTCAGCCTCCCAAAGTGCTAGGATTACAGGCGTGAGCCACAGCGCCCAGCCTTCTGTTGTTTTAAACACCCCAGTTTGTGGCACTTATAATAGCCCTAGAAAACCGATTCATAATCTTTGGTGACTTTTTCACTATGTGGTATGAAAAGGTGTTTCAGGCTCATCTTGAATATTCTGTAACCCAGGCCTGGAATGTTTCTTGGCCGATTGTAACAGAGAGGGTAGGGAGAAAATGTACATATGTAAAGATGAAATACTTCATGAGTTTATAGTGATGTTTCCAGTTCAAATTCAGGGCTGATATTTCTGATTCAAATTCTGAAAATCCTGTTTTTCAAGGACATAAGGACAATAGAATATTCTACAGTTACTCATGTGCTTTATCCTGCATTATAAATACAATAGTCTCAGAATTACCCTATTAATACTACCACAAGTTATTATAATTATTGAAAGCAGAACAAAATTATTTGCTGATCCTATACCCATTCTCTGGTTATACTAAATTTTCATTGTCAGAGCATATAACTGTTACATATACTATACCCGCTGCCTTTTAACCTTGAGTGAATCTAATTCTATAGATAACTACATATTTAATGCTCATCAACCATCTCTATGCTGATTGTTCTCAAGTCATTTTGGTTGTCTAATGCATATTGTTTAGTAAATTCCCTAAGAAGGGCTCATGGGAGCAATATTCCTTGAGTTCTTCTTACACGTTGATAAATTTGTCAGTGCCCTTTCTGCTTTAAGATTAAGTTTTGCTGGATTTAAAATCTTTAGTTTACAGTTTCCTCCCTTGAGTACCTTAAATATGTTACTCCATTTGCTCATAAAGCATTATTGTTGAAAAGTCTGATGATAAAGTAATTCTCTTTCCCTTACAAGTAATATGCTCTTTTTACTGAGATTCCAAATGGCTTCTTTCATTTCCTTTAAAGTCTAAAAATTTTACTAATATATGTCTTTGGCTTTCTTTTCATGATCCTAAAGTTCACATGTCAAAAACTTTACTAATATATGTTTATTCCCAAGCACATTATATACTCTTGCAATATGTAGTTTCACATCTTTTCCCTGAGGCTGGAGAATCGCTTGAACCCAGGAAGTGGAGGTTGCAGTGAGCCAAGATCACACTATTACACTCCAGCCTGGGCGACAAGAGTGAGACCCCGTGTCAAAATATCTATCTATCTATCTATATATTTTTTTTCTCCTATCATTTTTTGCAGTTTAAGAAAGTTTTCTTTTTTCCTTTTTGTTTTTTGTTTTCTAAGACAGAGTCACGTCCTGTCACCCAGGCTGGGGTGCAGTGGTACCATCACAGCTCACTTCAGCCTCGACTTCCTGCACTCAAGCTTTCCTCCCCTCTCAGCCTCCCGAGTTAGCTGGGACGGGAAAGTTTTCTTGAGTTGTAGTGTTGAGTATTCATTCTGTTTCTTTCCTTTGGTTTCTTCTTCAGAACTCTCATTATGTTTATATCAAATCTTTTTGCCTGTCTTAAATATTTGTCATTTTCTCTCAAATCCTTTTTAATCTTTCTTCATTCCTTTTTGATTCTTATAATTCTCTGCCTTTGGACTTTCTGTTTCTGTTAAGCTATATTTGTTGTGTTTGGTTTTCTTTTAACTCTAGTTTGATCTTTGATTTTTTTCCTTTTCCTTCTATTTCCTGAGTTTTGTCACCTCAAAAACTCTATTTCTTGAGTTTTTGTCTGCTGTTCCCTAGAAATCCCAGGCTCAAATGATCCTCCTGCCTCAGCCCTGCTCCTGAGTAGCTAGGACTACAGGTGCACCAACATGCCCAGCTAATTTTAGACATTTTCTTAGTGTCTTTTACTTCATTTTGAAAAAAAAGAACACTATTATTTTTATCAGGTATTTTGGATATTTCAGTTTTTTTTTTTCTCTCTCAGCATGTCTTCCTGGCATGATTTCATAATCTGTGAGGATATTACTGTTTTCCTTGTAAACATTCTGTTTGAATTTGAATTTGATACATTTCTATTGCTCATTGTTATGGGAATTAAATTTTCTAGAACTGTTAGAAGGAGCTTTGATTCACGTAGCCCTCTAATTTCACAGAGCCTCCTCCTTTATTGTTTTGGGGTCATATTGAGAAAATAAAACCAAACAAAAGCCCATAGGGCTTGCTTTCTGAGATTTCCGGGTTCTGTTCTCCTCCAGCGCTTTGCTCTGACCTTCTCTTTCTGTTTCTCTATTGTGCTGTTTTGCTTGTTCTTCAATCCACACCCAGCTGTTCCTCCTCATGTGAGACAGTGTCCAGGATTCCTGCGAGGATCAGCTCTCCAGGTCTGGGGAGTGCACTCCAGCCCCTACCTGCAGGCCTTGCTGCAGGCCTTTGCACCACCTGCCAGTGGAGTGTGTCTCAAAACTGGTCTCCTGTGCTTTCCATACAATAACTATTGGCTATTTTGTGACTCTCCTGTTCCCAGGCCCACCAAATACCCAGTCCCTTTCCTCTGCCTTGATGCTGATACCTGTCCAGGTCTTGTGGCTATAAGTGATCTATTTCTATTCACTTCTATTTTGGGGTTCATAAAAATATTTCATCACCTAGTTTTGTGCTAAATGTTGTCCAAGGGTTTTCATTCTCACTCAATTTTTTATTTTTTATATTTTTGGGGTGTGGGGGCGTACAGTGGCACGTTCTTGATTCACTGAAGCCTTGACCTCTCAGGCTCAAGCAGTCCTCCTGCCTCAACTTCCCAAGTAGTTGGGACTACAGACACATGCCACCGCACTTACTATATTTTTTGTAGAGATGAGGCTTCACCATATTGCCCTGGCTTGTCTTGAAATCCTGGGCTCAAGTGATCCTTCTACCGTGGCCTCCAAAAGTGTTGGGATTACCGGCGTGAGCCATGGATCTCAGCCTTGTGTCTCATTCTAGTTTCTGTTTTTATGTGAGGATTCAGAAATATCTAAAAACTAGGCTAACACTGTGGTTGCCATCTTTCCAGAGTGATTCTTTCCAAAAATGTCAGATCATGCCACTTCTCCATTCAAAAATCTTGAAATGAATCCCCATTTCACTCAAAGTAGAAGCCAAAGTCCTTACAAAGGACTTGCGGGGCACCGTAGGATCAGCAATTTCATCAGTGCCCATCACCTCTCTGAAGCTTCTCCTACTTTTCTCCTCTTTGCTCCCTCTGCTGTAGCTACACTGGCTTCTGCACTGTATCTTGATGTAGCACACGTCTTCCCATCTCTGGGCCTTTGCTTTAGCAGTTTCCCCTGCCCTGATCACTCTTCCCCCAGCTTGAGCCTGGCTAAGTTAACCACTTCCTTCACATTTTGGAGATCTCTAGGTCAATGACGTCAGCCTGGGCAACAGAGTGAGACTCCATCTCCCCATCCAGCACAGATTCCCTTTACTTGATTATGCTCTGCTTTCTCTTGTTTCCTTAACATTTAATGCCTTTTAACATATTAAGCATTTTAGGCTGTGTGTGGTGGCTCATGCCTGTAATCCCAGCACTTGGGATGCTGAGGAGGGCAGATCACTTGAGGTCAGGTGTTTGAGACCAGCCTGGCCAACATGGGAAAACCCCATCTCTCCTAAAAATACAAAAATTAGCCAGGTGCAGTGCCATGTGCCTGTAATCCCAGCTACTTAGAAGGCTGAGGCAGGAGAATCACTTGAACCCAGGAGGCGGAGGTGGTTGTGATGAGCCAAGATTGTGCCGCTGTACTACAGCCTGGGCAACCGAGCGAGACTGTCTCAAAAAACAAACAAAATTTTCCTTATTTGTTATGCTCATTTTTTATTATCTGCCTTCCCCTTGCTAGAACATGAAATCCTTGAAAGCAGAAATATTGTTTGTTTTGTTCTCTTATGTATGTTAAGCACCTAGAAGAACCTCTGATAGGTACAACTGCTTAATAAATGCATGAATGAATAAAAGAAGCGACCAAGGGTGCAGTGTGCTCTGAGCCAGCCACCGGGGGCTTTCTCCATGCAGTGTCACTGTTTTCATTATCCTCCTGCTCCAGCCCCTCTGGATGCCATGGTTGGCAAGCCCATTGGACTGAGTGAGTACAGAGCCAGGCAGTGTTTGTCCCTGGGCTTCACGGATTCTCGGAAGGCAAACAGTGTCAGAAACATTCTTTCTAGGACTTCTGAGTTCAGCCCAGGCCAGAAATAGCACCCAGCCATGTGCCTTCTAGTATTTCAGCACATCAGCTGCTCCTCCCACTGGGATGGTAAAGAGAAGCATGGAGGGCTGAAAACAACTGCAGGCCTCGGAAGAGTCGGGAAGAGTCTCAAAGGTAGGGGAGAAGATGAGAATGTACCGCTTTGCCTGACAATCTCCCTGCCTGGCACCAGCCCAGACCCAGCTATGTGCTAACCTCACGGGAGGCCTGTAACCTGAGTCCGTTGTGTTCTTGCTCCTTTGGAAGGCCTGCCTATTACTTACTTGGTGTTCCCAGCGAGGTCTCAGGGAACAGACGTCACATTGCCCATCTTCTAGCTGTTCCAGCGTAACTAACCAAGACTGAAGCAAGCACAGGGCTCAACAGTCTTACTTTCTGAGCAAACCTAGTAGATCGCAGGCAGGCAGGCCCCCTTCTCCCTTCCCTCAGGACAAGGAAGCCTAAGGTGGAGGCTACTTTAAGAGGGGGCCTTGCACCAAACATTTTCTCCTAAACTCTAATTAAAGTCTTGGAAAATGTTCCCTAAACTTGGATGTCCAAAGAATCATTGTCCAGTTCAGGAGTTGAAAGCCTATTACCAGCCTACTCACCCCCCCCCAAAAAAAATAAGAAAAATTGAGGGCTTTTCCAGCCCTGAATGTAAGGTGCCTAGCTCTTTCCTTCAGTTCCTTTCTGGCTGGCGCGGTTTGGGTAGAAATTGCAAACACAGCAACCAAGATTAGCTCCCATATTCTCCCAGGTTGTCATGGCTGGACTATGTCAGGCTTTCTCCCCCACCACTCATCTCCAGGGTAGTCCAAGAAGCACGTGTTAAAGCCCTTCCTTCTCTTCTTCCCACCTCTCCCCCTGCCGCTTATTGACATCTAGTGGGTAGATACTCCTTGGCCAGTCAGAGTGAGTAGGGTTCCATGTGGATTAACTGAGAGTGAGCCAAGAATCCTCAAATCACAGGAATCTAAAACTTAAATCATCTCTCAGAGTTTCCAGAGTTTTCCTGAACCTGGACCAATATCCAGTGATCCTCATCACCACCAGTAGCTGCTGGGGTCCCCCAGTCCAGCTAAGAAAGGGACTGCTACATACTAGACATGGTATATATTATATTTCATGTGTTCCATATGAGCCCCTGAGATACATACCACTGTACCCATTTTATAGATGAGGAAACTGAATGCAGAGAGATTGCATGGCTTATCTAAAGCTATCCAGCTTAGGAAAAGCCCCATCAATTTGTACTGCCTTGTGAGGTCTCCCAGCCTGTTCAAAGGGTCTCAGCAGGCCGGGTGTAGTGGCTTATGCCTGTAATCCCCACACTTTCGGAGGCCGAGGCAGGCAGATTGCTTGAGCTTGGGAGTTCAAGACCAGCCTGGCCAACATGGCAAAACCACATCTCTACTAAAAATACAAAAATTAACTGGGCCTGGTGGCACGTGCCTGTAATCTCAGCTACTCCAGAGACTGAAGCGTGAGAATCACTTGAACCCAGGAGGTGGGGGAGGTTGCAGTGAGCTGAAACCGTGCCACCATATTCCATCCTGGGCAACAAAGTGAGACTCTGTCTCAAAACAAAACAAACAAACAAAAACCCAAAGGGCCTCAGAGACATTTGCACTCTGGGTTTCTGAGAAGTCATGAAAACAGGACTTCCAAAATAGGGAGCCCATACATCCTAATCTCCCCAGGAAAGTTCTAGTTGGCATCTGACATCCCAGTGTAATTAGTAGTAGTGCTCGCTTCTCGAAATTGTCTTAGTCACTCTATCCAATGCACACTGAGAGCAAAAGAGTGGGAAAAATCTGCAAAATAAATTGCTCAAGAGGTCACTCCGCAGTCAGCATGAGAAAGGTCTGGTTAGAGCTTTGATGTTCTCCGGGGTTGCCCCACTCCACATTCTCCTGCTGGCTTTGCCTCAGATGTTCCCTTCCTTGCACAATCCCAGAGGTATGACCTACCGGACAGGAGGAAATGAGGTTGGACCATGCCAGAGAATTCTTACTACACGGGGTGACCCTTCTAAGGGGTCCCTGCATCACTGCAAACACACTAATTTTCCAGCCATGCCCATCCAACCCTAACAGGGGAAATCTAAGCAACCACTGGGGGTTTGAATGCCTGTCAGGGAAGAAAATAAAAATGTCTTTGACCAAAGCTTTTAGTCTACATTGGAGCTTCCCCTGAGACTCCCCTGTATGACATACTGGAATGACACAGTGGAAAGGGCAGATCTTTAGAAATTAGAGATCTGATTTTATATTCTAGTTTGCTTATTATTTGGTGACCTTGGGTAAGTTACTCAACCTCTCTGAGCTTCAGCTTTCTAACTCATCTGAGAAATGGGTATAAGAATGCCTGCTTTGCAATGTAATTGCAAAATATTGGGTAAGATTATGTGTAAAGTGTCTGGTACATAAGAGATACTTATTAATATGATGATGATGACGATGACGATGACGATGATCATGAGCATGGTGGTGAAATTCATCTTTCACTGAACGTAACACAGCAATGCTAATCTCTGGATGTGGAAGGAATATTCCAAAGACGTGAACTCCAAAAGGAAGAAACAATAAATACTTCTAAAGCAGTCATAAGGTTTGGGAGGAAAAGGTTCAATGATTTAACCAATCAAAACAAAACCACATTTATTTAACAATTAGTATGTGCCAGCTACCATCATGGGCACTGGGGATTCCAGGGATACATATAAAAAAGTTAATGCCCATAAGGTGCTCACGGCCAAGTGGTGGGGCCAGGTTAAAGGGGGACGGGTGTCCCCACTTCGACATGATGTCAGGCAGTTCTGAAACATTGTCAGAAACAAAAGATGGGACAGACTTGTTTTACTTAGGTTCAGGAACCTCATAGAAGAGCAGGCAAGTGAACCTGTCTTTGACAGACAAACAGGATTTCCAGGCACCTGACAGCGTGTTTATGCTCTAGGCTGGGAAATTCCGTTCTATTCTTCCCTCTGCAAAGAAGAACAAGTTGGGGCTCAAGAAGGACGACAGAAGACGCTCTTTCATACTCCTCCTCCACGTGCTCATCCAAAGCCAGTGGCCAACTCTAAAGCTGAATGCACATTCTGAGAAACACTGAAACGAAAACAGAACTTTTGATTCAGAAATTAATCAGGGCTTGGATATAAATTTGTCATGTATACAAAAAAAGTTTCAACTTCATAAAGTTAAATTTGAGACGTTTAATGGAAAACAAGGCATTGACTCACAAAATACATACACAAAATATGGTAGGAAAGGTCAAAGGTAGAAAGACAAACAGTACTTGAGATATGTGACTGCTAAGAAATATCAACCAAGGTCAGTGGTTGGAAAGAGGAATTAACAAATGTATTCATTATCCCTTGGCTTCCACTTCTGTTCTCAAATCTTCTTTAGTAAGTTAGAGCTTCTTGGTTAAATAAACAAGTACTTGGGTCTGGAATGGAAAATGAAACAGAAGCATACTTCAGTCTAATTGTTCTTCCTGTTTGGGTATTAGCTAGAAGACTATGAGGTGTTTCTATTTTTCCTTCTTTTGCTCTAAGGCGGCAGCAGTATTTCTCAAGGTGGGGAGACTGCTTCCTAAAAAACACTTGACAATGTCTGAAGACATATTTGATTATTAAAATTGAAGTTGGGAAAGCCTGGCGCGGTGGCTCACACATGTAATCCCAGCCCTTTGGGAGGCTGAGGCAGAAGGAGTGCTTGAGCCAGGAGTTCCAGGCCAACCTGGGCAACAAAGTGAGACCCCATCTCTACATACAAACGATCAAAAAATTAGTTGACCTTACCAAACAGAGTCCCATATTTAGAACTAAACTTAAAAAGAGAAAAAGAAAATTTAAAAAGGTAAATAATTTTCGAAAAAATTAACTGGCTTGAGCCCCAGAAGTCTGAGACCAGCCTGGGCAACATAGTGGGACCCTGTCTCTACAAAAAATTAAAATTAAAAAAAGAAAAAATAGCTGAGTGTGGTGGCATGCCCCTGTGGTCCCAGCTACATAGGAAGCCAAGGCAGGAGGATTATTTGAACCCAGGAGGTCAAGGCTGCAGTGAGCCGTGTCTGTACCTTCATATGGGGAGGAGAACGCTGTTGGCATCTATTGGGTAAAGGCCAAGGATGCTGCTGAGCATCCTACCATGCACAGGACAGCCCCGGAGCCAAAAGCTATGCCCCAGTATGCCAATATGCTGAAACCCCTGGAGTGAAGTAAGAAACGCCTTGTAAAGTGAAAACAGAAGATAGGATTCAGAAAATTAATAGCTTTCTTAATCATGAAAATGTGAGAATATTAGTATAAGCAGGTATTTAAAATCAAGGGAGTGTATATTCAGGGAAACTTGAATCTATGCTCCCAGGCAAAAGAGATTACAAAATAGACAAATAAATAAAATCTACAGCAGTTTGAGGAGAGCCAAAGGAAAGAGGTCACCACTGCTTCCCAGAAGGCAGCCTTCACTATGCTGCTCAGGCCCTGCCAGCAGTGATTAGATTTTATAAACTCCCTGGGGGATGGGCGTGATGGAGTTCATAAAATCTAAATTAAAACCATGGGGGATGGGCATGGTGGCTCATGGCTGTAATCCCAGCACTTTGGGAGGCCGAGGCTGGCTGATCATTTCAGGTCAGGAGTTCGAGACCAGCCTGGCCAACATAGTGAAACCCCCACGTCTACTAAAAAAAAATACAAAAGTTAGCCAGACGTGGTGGTGGACACCTGTAATCCCAGCTACTTGGGAGGCTGAGGGAAGATAATAGCTCGAACCCAGGAGGCGGAGGTTGCAATGAGCAGAGATTGTGCCACTGCACTCCAGCCTGGGCTACAGAGCAAGACTCCGTCTCCTAAAAAAATTTTAAAAATTAAAAATTAAAAACTTCAAAACCATGAGTTGTTTTTCTTCTAATTAATGGATTTATTTCTATAAATTATTTAAATAACAAAAAAGTAGCATATGTATATATATATCTATATTTATATCTTTGTCTATATATACATACACATATAGCAATTCCCACTTATCAAAATTATATATATATTTTATATATATATATATATAAAATCACATAGAAAGTAATTAGTCCTTGGGCCAGGCATGGTGGCTCACACCTATAATCCCAGCACTTTGGAAGGCCAAGGTGGGAGGATTACCTGAGGTCAGAAGTTTGAGACCAGCCTAGCCAACTTGGTGGAATTCTGTTTCTACTAAAAATTCAAAAAATTAACTAGGCATAGTGGTGGGCACCTGTAATCCCAGCTACTCGAGAGGCTGAGACAGAGGTTGCCCTGAGCCAAAATCGTGCCACTGCACTCCAGCCTGGGCAACAAGAGTGAAACTTCTTCAGGGAAGGGGAAGGGGAAGGGGAAGGGGAAGATAGGGGAGGGGAGGGGAGGGGAGAGAAAGAGAGGAGAGGAGAGAAAGAGAGAAAAAAGAAAGAGGAAGGAAGAAAGGAAGGAAGAAAGAGAAAGAAAGGAAAGAAAAAGAGAAAGGAAAGGAAGGAAGGAAGGAAGGAAGGAAGCAAGGGAGGGAGGAAGGAAGGAAGGAAGGAAGGAAGGAAGGAAGGAAGGAAGGAAGGAAGGAAGGAAGGAAAGAAAGGAGGGAGGGAGGGAGAGAAATCTGTCCTAAAAATTTGGGACATACTGGTGCTACACTTACACTCCAGCCTTGAACGGAACTCATACTGCTTTCACAAAGGTTATCTCCTTTATCTTCACAAAAACCTTGAAAAATTAAACATGAGGGTAGTAGGGGAAAGGTAGGAATTTCAATCTGTTACAGGCTGGGCACATCATGTGAAGCAGGAATTAGATTTGTTCTCCCTGACCTAAAGGACAGAAAACGACCAGAGTATACCGTTAGAGGGAGATAACATTAGACTCAACAGAATTTTCAAACACAGAAAACAGTCTAAGGAGACTTCAGGACAGCAAATTCCCTATGTAATCGCCAAACAAAATCTTGGTGGGGTGTGCAATTTAACAAACATTTATTGAGCTTAGGCTGCTAGACCCAACGGTATTCCTGAGTTAAAGATGAAAAAAAAAACACATTCTTAGATACAGCTATCTCTGGGTGGGAGGAGAGGATTATTTGGCAACATCTTAAAAAATTTAAAGTGCTCACATTCTGAAACCCAGACTTTCCATTTATGGTATCTACACAGGCATCAGAGGCAAAGGTATATAGATATTCTTTGTGCAGTTATTTCACAATAGCATAAGTTGAAAATGATCTATTTGTCAATTAATAGGAAATTGGCTAAATAACCTATGGTATTATTTATCCATTCTAGGAAATACCAGAAAGCAGTCTGGGAAAAGTAAAGGCAACCCAGGAAACCAAGCGTTTTTTACTTTTGCCACGGTTGCCAAGCTATACGGTTGAATTTTTTTTAAAGGAAGTTCAAGGATGATTCAAACAATATGATAAAACTGACATTTTTTAAAAACTTGATGTCCACAGAGGAGATGAAAAAACTAACTTCAGATTTTCTGCAGGTATATATTTGCATGTTAAATACTAGGAAGCAGTTGGAGGGAAAGCAATAAATTGGTAACAATGTGTACTTCCAGGGGTGGGAAAAGGAATGGTGAAGGGGTAGGATTGAAAAGAGAACTTTAGTCTTTTCTGTAATGTTTTACATTTTTACAAGGCAAGTGAATTTGTCTCACTTGTGTAGTTAAAAATAGTTGCTTTCAATACTTAAAAGTGGAGGAGGAGAGAAGAAAGTGGCAACCTTGCTCAAGGAGATCACAATCTTTTAAATGAGATGTGTTCAGTACGATCTGTACAGCAATTGAATAATAGCTACTATTTGTTGAGTTCTTATACAGCATATACTATATATTTATTAAATTGTTTAATCCTGACGACAACCATTGGAGGTAGGAACAATTATTATCCTCACTTTATAGGTATGAAAACTGAGGCCTTGAGTGACTTGACCAATCTCACAAAGCTGATGGGTGGTAGAATAGGGATTTGAACACATTTCTGACTCTGGAGTCCAGACTTAACTATTATGCTGTATTGCTGAAATATACAGAGAACATGAATGATCTACAGCGGTAGAGTCAGGGCTTGGAAATATTTGTGAACTTGATTGTGGGTACTGTGGAAAAAGTCCTATCTGGCCGGGCACAGTGGCTCACACCTGTAATCCCAGCACTTTGGGAGGCCAAGGCAGGCAGATCGCTTGAGGTCAGGAGTTTGAGATCAGCCTGGCCAACATGGTGAAACCCTGTCTCTACCAAAAATATAAAAAATTAGTCGGGCATGGCGGCAGGCGTCTGAAATCCCAGCTACTCGGGAGGCTGAGGCAGGAGAATCACTTGAACCTAGGAGGCGGAGTTTGCAGTGAACAGAGATTGTGCCACTGCACTCCAGCCTGGGTGACAGAGCAAGACTTAAGACCTATTTATGGCAGACAGGGCTAAGTACCTACAAAATATCCATTTTCCCTTTCCTTTCCTCTAAGAGAACCCCGACTTGGTGTTCAGTGGCAAAGTCCCTAAGCCAAAACCCTCAGCCTCATTTACATGTTAGGGGCAACCAGGTGACAGTTCTGGCCAATGAGATGCAAACTGGGGCTGCATCCAGGAAAGGGCTTGTTAAAGGGGTAGACCTTTTCTGTAATTACAGAGGGAGAAGGAAAAAAGCAACGAGGGTGGGGCAACCTCAGCTAGTAAGTGCCACCTAGCCTTTTGCCCTTTACCACTGATGTCTTTTTCTTGCCTAGATACAGAAATGATGCTGAATATTCAAAAGACCATCTGTAGACCATAAGGAGAAAAGCCACTTACTAAGGATGGTGAAGTAAAAACATACAGAGTTTGAAGGGCCAGGTGCAGTGGCCTACGCCTGTAATCCCAACACTTTGTGAGGCCAAGGCAGATGGATCACCTGAGGTCAGCAGTTCAAGACCAGCCAGGCCAACACAGTGAAACCTTGTCTCTACTAAAAACAGAAAAAATTAGCTGGGCATTGTCGTGGGCGCCTATAATCCCAGCTACTCGGGAGGCTGAGGGAAGATAATAGCTTGAACCCAGGAGGTGGAGGTTGCAGTGAGCTGAGATGGCACCACTGCACTCCAGCCCCAGGCAACAGTGCAAGACTCCATCTCAAAAAAACAAAAAGAAAAGTTTGGAAAAAAAAAAGTTCTGCTGAGCAATCTGGAAGGAAAGATTAAAAAAAATTTTTTTTTAAAGCTTGAACATCATGACATCTGGGTGCTGTGGCAGAGCCCTGGCAGCTACTCCTGACCTTGTTACATGAGAAAAATAAACCTATTTTTTGTTACACCCACAGTCAGTTTTCATTCCATGCTGACAAAAAACCTCACTGGGGTCTAGAGAGCCTCATCCTTAGGAAGGATTTAGCTTACCTAGCCTGGCTTTGAAAATAGGAAGGAATTGCTGCTCCACCCTGACTTCCCCTAGGATCACCTGAGCCCCAGGGCATGTGCCAGCCACCATACAAGCCACAGTCCTCAAAGAGATAGGGAATTGTCAGGGGATTTATGGGACTTCAGATCCCCCTAAGATCCCCCTAAGCAAAAGTAGGGCAGCAGAACGGCCTGCTAGGCGGTTGTGTGCCGGCAACTTGACTCCAGTGTTTGGGGGTATAGATCCCATTCTACTTATAGCACCAGCAAGTGGGCCAGGAGGAGGGAGCGGTGCTCTTGGCAGCTGTTTATTTTGAACCTGCCTGGGCAGCTCCCTGAACACTTGTTTAAAAAGCAGAAGAGTAGAGTTGGGATGGGGGTGCAGAAACAGAGCTTGGAAGAAAGAAAAAGAACGCTCAAAATGGAATCAAGATATCTAAACCCTATGAGAGTCACATTTCCCCAAGGCAATCTTGATATTTTTGGATGGGACAAGTATCCCCCGACATGATTCCCAGAGCCTCACCACCCTTTGGGCCTGGGCTTGGCTAGACTAGAGTTAGAGGCTGTTTGAAAGTCAAAAGTGCCGGGCACGATGGCTCACGCCTGTAATCCCAGCACTTTGGGAGGCCAAGGCGGGTGGATATTGAGATCAGGAGTTCGAGACCCAGCCTGGCCAACATGGTGAAACCCCATCTCTACTAAAAATACAAAAATTAGCTGGGCGCAGTGGCGCACGCCTGTAATCCCAGCTACTCAGGAGGCTAAGGCAGGAGAACAGCTTGAATCTGGAAGGTGGAGGTTGCAGTGAGCTGAGATCGTGCCACTGCACTCCAGCCTGGGTGACAGAGCAAGACTCTGTCTCAAAAAAAAAAAAAAAAAAAAGTCAGAAGCAGTCAGAAGAGACAAGAGTGCCAGGTCACTAACATTAAGGGGAAGAAGATTTTGAGAAGAAAACTGGGCCAGCTTTTCAGAGAGGCAGGGAGGTTGGGGCTGTGAGCAGCTGGCTGGGGAGTGGAGGGGGCTGGGGTTAGCCATTCTTTCTTAAAATCTAGCAGTGATCAGAAAAAAAAATATATAGTAATAGTTTGATAAGTAATGGAGTCAAGGAAAAAAGGAAGATAAGCCTGTCTAGACCAAAGAAGTATCTGGGAAGACTGAAGAAGCTGAGTGGGAATTTTAGGTTGTGGCAGGCTGCAGTCATGCCCCTCAGTCACCTCCCAGGGGACCTATTGCCTCTTTTTTACTGTTAGTGTCCTTCCATCTTTTTTACTTTTAGGATCTCCCAGGGGATATAAACTTTATTGGACGCTTTTTTTTTTTCCTGTGAGACAAGGTCTCACTGTCACCCAGGCTGGAGTGCAGTGGCTCTATTATGGCTACCGCAGCCTCAAACTTCTGGGCTCAAGGGATCCTCCCGCCTGTCTCCTGAGGAGCCAGGCCTTCAGGTGCATATCGCTACACCCGGATAATTTTTTTTTTACCTTAATAGAGATGGGGTTTCACTAGGTTCACCCAGGCTGGTCTTGAACTCCTGGCCTCGAGTGATCTGCCTGCCTTAGACTCCCAAAGTGCCGGGATTACAGGTGTAAGCCACCATTCCCAGCCTGGACACTCATAAAACTCTGAAACATTTGTAATATCCAAAAGCATAAAGTTATAATGGTAGATGCCAAGTGGCAAGGGCAATGTGACCATTTAAACAACACTCCATAGGCAGCTGTCTATTTATAGAGCCAGCACCTGGATAGAAACTTGGGTGTGTTCTCCAATGACTAAAAGGAAGTCAGAAGACTTGAACTTGAAAGTGAAAAAGCTTGTGTCCAAACCCTTTACTTTATTTATTTATTTATTTATTTTATTTTTTAAAGATGAGGTTTCACCATGATGGCCAGGCTGGTCTTGAACTCCTGACCTCAGGTGATCCACCCACCTTGGCCTCCCAAAGTGCTAAGATTACAGGCGTGAGCCACCGCGCCTGGCCAACTTTATTTTTTATTTATTTTTATTTATTTATTTATTTATTTTGAGACAGTATCTCGCTCTGTCGCCTGTCACCAGGCGCCAGGCTGGAGTGCAGTGGCATGATCTCAGCTCACTGTAACCTCCGCCTCCCGGGTTCAAGCAATTCTCCTGCCTTAACCTCCAGAGTAGCTGGGACTACAGGCGCGCACCACCACACCCAGCTAATTTTTTGTATTTTTAGTAGAGACAGAGTTTCACCATGTTGGCCAGGATGGTCTCAATATCTTGACCTCGTGATCTGCCTGCCTCGACCTCCCAGAGTGCTGTGATTACAGGCATGAGCCACCGCACCCTGCCCCCTTTACTTTATAAATGAGAAAACTGAAGGTCAGAGAGAGGAAGTAAGTTGCCCAAGTCACACAGCTAGTTTATGGATTATGAAAGCAAACATGGACTGCATATGCCAGGAAATTATATTATTAATTCATTTGATTCTTACATTAACCCTATGTGGTAGATACTCTGATATGCTAAGTAATTCACCTGTGGTCACACAGACACTAAGGGGCAGAGCTGAGATTTGAACACACATAATCCTGCCTTCAGAGAGTCTGTGCTCTTAACTGTTACTGCTTTTTCATCCCTTAGCCCTTTGTCTCCATTATCCCAAGCTACTTCCTCCCACCAACCCCCAACTCTCCTCTATTCCCACCTCCTCCTCTCAGGGTCAACAGATCATCCTTGCCTTGCTCCTGTGCTCTGATGGGGGCAGATGAGAAAGATCATTTTCTTAGGTGTGAAAATAATGGAAGAGAAAGAACAAAAGCAAGATGCAGATTTTTGTGTGAACACCATGGGAACCAGGAAGGGTCTTAGCATGGGCCAAAGAGTCAGGGTCTACACTGTCTGCTGAGTGCCAGGAAGAGGGAGTGGGGGTGAAGTAGCCACATCTCTCTTTCTCTTAGTCAGCAGGAAGTATAATGTGGGGTTCGAGGTTACTTGGTGAGGTGGGGACAATCAGCCCCAAGAAGTGGTATGCAAAATTTTTATCATGTGCACCCCTGTTGTCTCAGCTGCTCGGGAGGCTGATGCAGGAGGAGGATTGCTTGAGCCCAGGAATTCAAGGCTGTAGGGTGCAATGATCATGCCCATGAATAGTCACTGCACTGCACCCCAGCCTGAGCAACAGGGAGGCCCCATATCTAAAACAACCAAACAAACAAAACCATTTCTTTTTTTTGGAGAAATTTAAAAAAAAATTTAAGAAAACAATTTTGAACATGTGCATTTTGCTCCATCTTTCTCTGTCCAATACAAACGCTGGTCTAGAATGAACCAGATCTTCATGCTGCCCTCTCTCAGGTCTGGGACCCCAGGAAAGGCAGCCATGATGTGGAGGCAAAAGCACTGAGCCTGGAGTTAGAAAACCAGCGCTGAAATCCTGGCTCTGCCTCTTCCGCAGCTGTGTGGCCTTGAGCAAATCACAATAGTTCCTGGAACCTCAGTACCCTTGTTACTTAAATGAGGATAACCTACCTCCCCCGCAGAGGAGTTGTGGGAATCAGACGAAATCTAGCTGAGGGTAAGTGCCCCTAACTCAAGCACGGCGCCAAGCTATCCCCCAGAGATTGTCTGTCATATCTGACTCTACGGAGACACGCAGCCCGAGTGCTCAGGAAAAGCTTGAGCCACAGCAAAACTCCAAAAAGCGGGGGTTTTGTGGCAGCATCTCATTGAAAGGGAAACCTGGAATATTTTATTTGAAGCTATATTTGCACAGCAAACTTGCTGTTGTTAACGTTGTCTTACTTTGAGGTTTATTTTTACTTTGAAATTCCACTTTGTCATAAAACTACCTATTAAGAAATTTATTTTAAATGTTTTCGTTATAAAGCAATACATTCTCAGCTGGGCATGGCGGCTCATGCCTGTAATCCCAACACGTTGGGAGGCCAAGGCCGGAGGACCCGTTGAGCTCAGGAGTTCGAGACAGTGCTTGGGGAGCATTGCGGAACCCAGCCTCTACAGAACATTTAAAAAGCAGACGGCTGTGCTGGTGCGTGCCTGTAGTCCCAACTACTCAGAAGGCTGAGGCTGAAGGATCTTGTGCTAACCTACCCTGTGTTAGCCAGACAGACTCCATCTTGACCTCCGCCTCGCCCCTCCTGCCACTTCTCCCTTAAGTGCCTACCTGGGTCTTGCTACTGTGCTGGGTCATGCTGTACTTAGAACTATAGAAACATATAACCTTTGTAACCACAGCCTGCCTGGCAAGTCCACTTGCCATTGTGAATGCCCCCCCCTTGATTGATTATATGACAAGTATCGAATACCCCTCTTGGTAACCGGCAATCATGGGAACCACATGTGTATACCCTCCTTGGAAATCAACAATCATGAGAACCTCCTGCCTCCTAGTTACCTGCCCCCTTGTCTAACTTGCTTATTCTGCTTCTGTAAACTCTGCTCCTGCTAGGCTCCCCCTCCCCTACCTTAAGCAAGGTATAAAAAGGAATTCAGCCCCTTCCTCGGGGCCGAGAGAATTTTGAGTGTTGGCCGTCTCTCAGTGGCCAGATAAAAATAAAGGACTCATAATTTGAAACTCAGAGCGTGGAGCTGTTCCATCTAACTCGCCTGGGTATAACAATCTCTTGAGCCCAGGAGGTCAAGGCAGCAGTGAGCTGTGATTGCACCACTGCACTCAAGCCTGGGAGACAGAGTAAGACCCTGTCTCTATAAAAAAGTAAAAAGAAAAAAAAAGATACATTCTTATTACAAAACATTTATAAAATGTAGGAGCCTTCCTTTTTCTGGGAAGAAAAAAATATGGGAAAATCAGCCTTTGGTCTGCCATTTAATTTTAACATTTAATATATTTCTGCCAGCTTTTTCAATGCATGCTTCTTTATTTTGACTTTGGTACGATAATTGATAAAAAGCATCTAATTAGGTTTTATTTGATCATAGGACAAAATTATACTCCCTGTATTTTGGGTTCTTCGGAGAAACAGAACCAACAAGAGATTATCTATATCTGCATAAATAGGTATAAAGAAAGAGAGAAAACGAGATAGAGAGAAATTTATTTTAAGGCATTGGTTCATGCAATTGTGGAAGTTTGTGGAGTCCAAAATCTGATGGGACAGGCCAACAGGCTGAGACTCAGGGAAGAGTTGCACTTTGAGGCCAAAAAGCATTCTGCAGGCAGAATTTCTGCTTGCTCAAGGGAGCTAATCTTTTGTTCTAAGTCTTTGTTGCAAATCTTTTGTGCTAATACTTTCAACTGATTGTAGAAGACCCACTCACATTAGGGAGGGTAAATGCTTTACTCAGAGCTCACTTATTTAAATGTTAATCTCATCTAAGACCACCTTTTCAGAAATACCCAGAGTAGGCTACACCGGTGGCTCACGCCTGTAATCCCAGCACTTTGGGAGGCTGAGGCAGGTGGATCACCTGAGGTCAGGAGTTCGAGACAAGACTGGCCAACATGGCGAAACCTGTCTCTACTAAAAATATACAAATTAGCCGGGCATGGTGGCAGGTGCCTGTAATTCCAGCTACCCGAGAGGCTGAGGCAGGAGAATCGATTGAACCTGGGAGGTGGAGTTAGCTGAGATCACACCATTGCACTCTAGCCTGGGCGACAAGAGCGAAAATCCATATCAAAAAAAAAAAAAAAAAAAAAGAAAGAAAGAAAAGAAAAGAAAAGAAAGAAACATCCAGAGTAAAATTTGACCAAATATCTGGGCATCATGGCCCCACCAAGCTGACCCATCACACTTTGTGAAAGCTTTTCATAAATAAAAGCTATGAAGATCAAATGGAGCTCTGTGTGAGTTGTTTCTCATACCAGAACAATATTTCCAGAAAACTTTGTAGAAAGCAGTTCAGGTGTTCAGCCTTGAGCAGGTTGAGCTAAACTCTAGGAGGCACTTGTTTTCCAGTAAGCCGTGGTAGGGTGAGTTTTCTCTCTAGAGTGGGCAAGCACAGTGTGTTTAGATTGTATGATGGGGATGAGGGTGAGTGGAGTGGATGAAGATCATGATGGGGGTTAAAGTCCCCTAGACCTTCCCTTGGTGGTGTCACTGGGCTTGAAGAAACCAGGTGATAATAATACACTGTCGGTGCCTCTTAAGGAGATACGTTCTTTTTGTTTTTGAGACGGAGGCTCGCTCTGTCACCCAGGCTGGAGTGAAATGGCGCAATCTGAGCTCACTGCAACCTCTGCCTCCCAGGATCAAGCAATTCTCTTGCCTCAGCCTTCTGAGTAGCTGGGACTACAGACGCACACCACCATGCCCAGCTTATTTTTGTATTTTTAGTAGAGATAGGGTTTCACCACATTGGCCAGGCTGATCTCAAACTCTTGACCTCCAGTGATCTGCCCACCTCAGCCTCCCAAAGTGCTGGGATTACAGGTGTGAACCACCAAGCCCAGCAATGAAACATTCTTATCAGTTTTCCTATCCTGTCCTCTGGGAGGCCAACCCTGCTCTTCTGACAAAGCTCTATTACCCTCAGGAGAGGGCCTCTGGCAGCCAAGGCAATAAAGTAGAAAAGACTTCAGGCCAAGAAGAGGCAGGGACTTGGAGCCAAGAGCCCTGCTGTTTCTATCTTCTCTGAGATCGCCTGTCTCCAGTCAGGCATCTCTATCCAGAGAAAGTTGCAGAGCCTGTGAGCCAGTGGGTCATATGTATCTGATGAATGCACAGTCCCTCCCCTGCCCCAACCTCCCGACACACCCCCAGCAACCTCTGTCGTCAGTAACCTTAGTCACCACCAGCCTAAGATAGAGGTGTCCTGGAGCCCTAGAAGGAAAGGTCAGTCGACTTAAATAGCTACAGCATCCACAGCAACTTTCCTGGCCTCAGAAAGGAAACCCAAGCCATGAGAGATGACGCTCCACTGGCTCTACCCCCGGTCGGGGGGGACAAAAAGGGAGACTAACAATCATTTGTTGCATGTCTGCTATGTTCCCTACAGTGTGCTTTGTCACATAAATGTGGCAGCCTTACTTCATCCTGAAGGCCGTACATCCCTATCACCATTTTTTAGATGATGAAACTGAATCTCAGATTAACTGACTTGCCCAAAGGCGATCAGATCAGATACCACTCCTGCATTGGAATCTTTTCATAAGATCTCATGATCTTATGGAAAGAGCATAAATGCATGTTTTGTTTTGTTTCGTTTTCTAAAAAAAAAAAAAAAAAAAAAAAAAAAGATTTATGGTGGTGGTAAAAAAAAAAAAAAATGTGACAAAACCCGGCGCCCCGGTGCCACCCCAGAATAAGTACCCGGTAAGAGG
>CAUYLG010036714.1:0-25274 GCA_963573385.1 Cacajao melanocephalus | reverse complement strand
CCCCCTCCCCCCCTCCCTCCCTCTCCCTCTCCCTCCCTTCTCTCCTTTTTTGGTGACCCTTGCTTATGGTGAATTGCTTCCCTGAGTGTTTGGTAATATTTCAGTGTGAGCTCACATCTGACTGGTGTTGGTCTGGAAGCCGCCCCCTGGGAGGACTTGCGTGTGCTTTGCTAGGTGTTTGGGTGCTAACTCCTGAGAACCACTCTGAGCTAACTTCTGGAATTTGGGTCCCACTGATCACGCAGGTGTTGTAAATTTGAAACCCAGCCTTTATGAGGACCAGAGCTTGGTGTCATTCACTTTCTCACCCAGCCTTCCATTTTACAGAGGTTGTAGCTTTGAAGGATTCCGTTTTCGTGGTGACTTGGTTCCACCCCTCACTTTATGTGTCTTTGAGGTCCTGCCTCCCACTCCCCTACAGCAAGTGAAACCCAGTTCTCTGAGTTCCTGCTGTCCCCAGATGCTGTAGCTTTGCTGCCGCCTGAATTTCATCTCCTTCTTCCTCTTTTTTTCTTTCCTCTCCTTTTCTTCTGATGTTTGTTATTTACCCAGAATTCCTTCTTGGATCCTGAATGTCCTTGTTATGTATCCTGAATTTCCAGGTCTTTATGATGAAGGGCACCTCACCCACCACACGCAGAAGCAGAAGCCTCCACTCAGCCCTTTTCCTCTCTGTTGGGAAATACTCATTTTAACGAGCAAACTGATTTTTGAATTCACACACACCAGTGTTTGTCAATCCAAATGAGGAATTTCTATTTATTTTACCGCGACTGTTTGGTAATGATTTTTTTAATGATTCTTTTTAGGTTAAGTATGAGCACAGCGTAGAACAATCAAACGTTTCATAAAATTTGTTTAGAAAATCAGCCCCCTTTGCTCCTCATACCCAGTTTTTTTCAACTCTCTTAGCTGTTTTTAAAATTTGGCCATATATTAATGTGCTTGTTCTGCTAATTCTTGCTTGTTCTAGCAGTTATGTAAATGGAATTATAAAATGTTTACCCTTTTGTGTTTCGTTTATTTTTCTCCATGTCCTATTTGTGGTATCCATCCATTTATCATCTCTCCTTCCTGAAATGCCACAAAATAAAGGTAAAGGTAAAGGTAAACTAAAAAAAGACCTAAATGCTCACATAAGAATGAAAAAACAGGAGAGAACACTCAGCCACATTCTAGATGCTGAAAAGCAGGCCCACATGGTAACTGATTCAGCAGATTCACAAGCGCAGAACCTCGGGTCCCTCCCAAGGCAGGCATTTGCGACCTCCTGAAAGGCTTCCCAAGCCAACCACAGCCCCCTCAGGGACGCTGGGATCTGAACCAACCTGGGGATGATGTGGGGCCACCCTCCCCCCGCCCCCCACCCCTTGTGCTTTTAAGGCTGTGCATTTTCTGGTCAGTCCTGCTCTAGCTACGTTCCGAAGGCCCTTTGCCATGGCTTTCACATGTATGTCATTATCACTCACTCAAAATATTTTCTAATATCCAGTGTGATTCTTTTCTTTGACCTATGGGTCTTTAGAATCGTATTGCTTAGTGTCCGAGCAATTGGGTTATTTTGTAGGTGATTTTTTGGGGGTTATTGACGTAGAGTATAATTCTATTGTGGTCAGAGAACATCTGCCTTATAACTGAATTTAAGATGGATATTTGGAAGTTTGTGTTATGACCAGCATATGGCAAATTGTAGTACACGTTCTGTGTGCGCTTTAAAAGAATGTGTGTGATGCTGGGCATGGGGACTCACACCTGGAATCTCAGCACTTTGGGGAGCTGAGATGGGAGGACTGTTTGAGCCCAGGAGCTCGAAACCAGCCTGGCCAACATAGTGAGATCCAATCCCTACAAAATAAAAAATAAAAAAATTATCCGGGCATGGTAGCATGTGTCCACAGTCCCAGCTCCCCAAGAAGCGGAGGCGGGAGGATTGCTTAAGCCCAGGAGGTCAAGGCTGTAGTGAGCTAGGATCACACCACTGAACTCCAGCCCGGGAGACAGGAGACGCGATCTCTAAGTAAATGAATAAGTACTTAATTAAATAAATAATGTGTATGATACATACTTTCTCCTTTCAGAGGCTGACAGAACAAGCAAAAATTTTCATCCTTTTACTTTCAACCTCTCTGTGTCTTTGTATATGGAGTGTCTTATGAATAGAATGTAATTTAAAAAAATCTGGTCTGACGATTGTTAATGCTTTATGTGGTGTGTTTGGTCCAAGCTGAGTTGAGCTTTTATCTGCTGTCTTAACTCTTTCCACTTGACGTCATCTTCTCATATGCTGTTTTCCTCCCTCATTGCCTTCCATTGGATTCATAAAAGAAATTTTAATTTTTATGTTATTTTTCTATTAGTTTGTTAATTAAACATTAGTGTTCTACTTTTTGAACAATCACCCTTGAAATCACAACACGTATCCTCAACAGCTGAATGGAAATGGTTACTCTGAACCCTTTCGTGGCCGTGATGTAAATGGTTACTCTGAGCCCTTCGTGGCCGTGATGTAAATGGTTACTCTGAGCCCTTTTGTGGCCGTGCTGGAACCTGGCAACCTTGTCTTTGGGTCTCCATCACCTCTGTTGAGAAGTCAGCTGTCAGTCTTAGTTTGGCTCCTTTGAAGGCTGTGCCTTCTTCTCCTGGCTGTCTTTAGGCTTTCTCGCCTCACCTGGGTCCTAGAGGCGTCGCCGCGCTTCGTGGCTTCCTGTTTGCCTTGCTTTGTGTTTGCACAGCTTCTTGAACCTGTGGGTCGATGTGCTTCGGCAGCTTTGGACAATCCGTGGTCATTAGTTTTGTAAATACTGCTTCTCCCCTGTCTGGGTCCATTCTGGCTGCTGTAACAACAATATCATAAGCTGGGCGGCTTATAAATAACAGAATTTATTTTTCACAGTTGTGGAGGCTGGGAACCTCAAGAGCAAGGCACGTGGCTGAGGATCTGCTTTCCAGCTCCTAGACGCCTTCTTGCCTGGTTCTCACGGGGTGCGTGAGGGGTGTCTCTGGCATTTCTTTCCTAAGGGCACTTATCCCATTTGTGAGGCTCCCTCCTCATGACCTAATCACCTCCAAAGGCCCCACTTCCTAATACCATCACTTTGGGGGTTAGGATTTCAACACAGGAGTTTGGATGAGGTGGGTACACAGACATTCAGACCATATCCCCCCATTCCATTTCTTCTCCTTTTACATTCCAGTTACAGGCATGTTTGACCATTTCCCTGTGTCCTATATTTTTCTGGCTCTCATGTCTATATTTTCCATTCTTATCTGTTTTAAACTTCCCGTATTTCTATTACCTGTCCTCCAGTTTACTAACACTGTCTTCAGCTGTGTCTAATCACTTGAGTTCCTGATTTGAGTTATAGTGTTTTTCAGATCTAGCATTTTCATTTGATTATTTTTTATAGTTTCCAGTCCTCTGGCAAAATTCTCCATTTTCCATTTATTTCCTCTGTCCTTTTTGCTCTTGTTTTGAATACATGAGTCAGGGTTGTTCTAAAGTCCTTGTTTAATAACTCCTAGATCTGGATCGTGTGTAGGTATGTGTCTTTTTTTTTCTCATGTGTTTATATTTTATTTTTCTTCTTTGTTTTTAATCAGAGTCGTTTCTTATTTTGGACCTTCTAAGTTTTGATTAGATGTCACACATTCCCTATTAAAAGAATGTAGAGTACAGAGATTATCCTGGGTTTGAAAAAATAAAAATAAAAGCACATAGAGGCTCCAGATGGCTTCCCTTTTCTCTCCCAGGCAGCCAGAGTGAGGTTTGAATTAAGCCACGCGAGGGCAGGTTGCATTTTACAGAGTCCTGGCTATGGCTCGGCCCTGCTCTTAGGTTCTCCACCTTCCTGGGCTTTCAGCCAGAGCCTGGTGTCGTCACGGGGTGTCCTCGTCCTGGACCGTGAACTCAAATCATTGTTAGCCCCTAAGACTGTGCAAGATGCCTCTTTGGTTTTCAGCTTGGGTTTTTAAAGCCCACGTCTCCTACCTTCGGAATTTGGCAAATGTCATCTCAGTTCTTCGCCTCTCTCTTCCGGGATCTTGGCTTCTCAAGTTTCCTTCTCTTGCCCGAAAGCTCTGCAGCTCCCTCCGTCCCTCAGCAACGGCTCTCTGTCGGGGAAGACTCCAGATTCCCAGCCTCTTGCCCCGTGTGCAGAATGCAAATCCGCCCCGAGGCCTCACAGCCCCACCTCTGGAATGCTGGCTGGCAGCTCTGCAAGGCTCCGATTCCTCCTGTCGGGCACTGGTCGGCGGCTGCCACTGCACCCACCAGGCCTCCTCCGCTTTCCCTGCGTCGCGGTGTGAATGTTCTGCACCCCAGAGCCAGAACAGAGGCTTCTCTGTGTCCTTGTAATGCTTTTACATTTTAAAGATCAAGTTATATAATAGCTTTATTTTTTACATGGGATGGCCAGTTGTCCCAATACTGATCTTACGTCATTACCTCAATTGCTGCCTTTTTCTTTAATGGATGTGTGTGTGTGCATGTATGTGCGTGTGTGTGCACGTGTGCGTGCGTGTGCATGTGTGTATGTGTGTGCATGTGTGCGTGTGTCTGCTTGTGGGCATGCTTAGTCTGTTCACGTGTCATTTCTAGACTGGAAGTGGTTGTACTCCGTAGGATAGAGATAGGATAGCTGGTAGGGGATGTTTCCCCTCTTTGTTCTCATTTTTGAAAATTCTCTTGTCCTGCCAAATTCCACTGAAAGTCTTGTTGAAATATTTTGCTTATTGGAATTGCACTGAATTTATACAGCTAAGTTTGGGGAGAACTGGAAATTTTGCAGTGTTGAATTGAACATCTGCTTTCATAAATGTTTTCTTAGTTTCTAAGTATTTCCTATTTCAGTACTTGGGATTACTGAGTCAAAGGACACAGACTTTTTAAAGGCCCAAGGTGTGCTGCAGAATGCTCGCTGGAAACCTTGCAGATTTGTGCTCTCGCCAGGGACGCGTGAGCTTTCCTGTCCGTCTCTCCATCCTGGCTCCAATGTCCTGAGACTTTTTCCAGTTTTAAAAGTGCAGGGATTTTCAACACAAGGAAACATAGATTCTCAGAGGTCATCCCTCCGTCCACGCTGGCAGCCACTCCTGGCCGTGAGGAGAAGATGTGGTGGCGGAAGCACTCTGGAGTGTAGATGTGGCTGCATCTGTGGCTCTAAGGGGCTGCGGTGTAGGCGGTATGATTCCAACCACATCAGGAACTTGTCCCCACTTAGTCATAGGGTGGCCTGGCACCTCCCCTCCCCTGTAACCTCTGGAGGAGCTGTTTGCCTGAGGGACAGCCCTGCCCCACATCCAGTGCGTTCTGTGTTCTGCGGAGGAGTTCTGGGAGCCTGGGGGTGGCCGGGGCGGGGTCCGGGAGTTCAGCACCTGCCCTGGTCCCCGGCTCACCGTGCCCCTTTCCTTCTGCAGACAGACCCTCCTGCTCTTGACCCTGGGGTTTCCAGGGACAGTCCAGAGGGGCTTGTCCCTTCTTCACAGCTACGAGGCTGGGGCACTGTCAGAAGGGGCCTTTTGGCCAGATTCTCCCGAGGGTGGTACTTATGGGCGGGAACGACCAGGCGCAAGGCTGCCTTTTCATGGAATCTCAGTGTGGGAGGGTTTCAGGGAGGCCACCTAGCCTTTGCTCTCATTGGGCGCCTCTGGTGATGGGGGACTCCCCACTTAGGGGGTACCCTGGAGCGCTGGAGACGGCAGCTGGTGGAAACCTCTTCATGCTGGCCTGCGTGGATGCTGTTTCATGGCGCTCTGGCCATTCCTGTAACCAACAGCTCTGTCCCAAGCCTGTCCCTCTCCCTGTGCCCAGGAGCCCCATCCTTCAGGTCCCAAGTCCCATGGGGGAAACTGCAGCATCTGGGAGGTCAGCCCAGAAAAACCTTTTGTGGGGCTGCTTTGTCATTGCTTTGCAGGGAGTTTTCATCGGCCTTCCTCAGAGTCCTAGCACCCAAGAGGCCAAACCATTTTGGGGTTCTTGACCGCCACCCTGTCATTTCACAGATGGTAAACTGGGGCCCAGGAAGCTGAGTCACATGGCTGGGATAAAGGCAAGGCCCAGGCCGGCCCCCCAGCCCTGGCTTGTACTGCGTTCCCCGTGACTCACGGGCTGCTCCTCTTCAGTGGGGCCTTCGGGATTGTTCTGCTCCTCCTTCCGCGTAAATTACCAGCAGGAAATGTGGCTGAAAACATGACTTTTGTCTCATTGCTTAGGGCTGTCTGTCCTGTTCTGTTCATTTCTGAGTAAAGTTCTCCTCCTTGCTGATTCAGAGACCATTCTGCTGCTGATGTGGCCACCAGCTGGCGCGCCACACGGGGTGTGATGGGGCATTCTAGAACACTGTTCCATTTTCAAGTGTCCTTGACATGTTCATCTGAGCCCGCGCTGGCTCTTGGGGCCTGCACGGACCTGGCATGGAGCCCACCCGGGCCTGTGTCCACAGGGGAAGCCCCTGCCTGGGGAATCTGCCGTGGGGGGGAGTGAAGGCCGCCTTCACGTTCACACCGAGGTCACTTTGTTTCTTTTGTCAGGTTCCGGCTTCCTCAGGCTTTTGAAGCCAGGTTGCACGAGTCCTGCCAGGCTCCTGGTTTCTAGAATGATCTGTGCTGCCCCCTCTCCTTGTGGATTCCACCTCATTCATGTGTCACAGCGGGGGACTTTGGAAGGGAGTGGGGAAGGCCTGTGGCTTCAGATGCAGCAGAGTGCGGGTCCTGCCTCTTCAGATGTTTCTAATTCACGTTTCCCTTTTTCCCCAGGTGATTCCCCCACTCACTGGGGCTCCCACTACTGCAAGGAGTGACCAACGAAGGCCACCGAGATGGCCGGGGCTTCGGTGAAGGTGGCGGTGCGGGTCCGCCCCTTCAATTCCCGGGAAATGAGCCGTGACTCCAAGTGCATCATTCAGATGTCTGGAAGCACCACCAGTAAGTACCGGCCCGCACGGCGGCGCGGTCAGCCACGGGAGGCGGGGGCCACCGTCCTGCACCAGTGGGTACCGGCCCGCACAGCGGCGCGGTCAGCCACGGGAGGCTGGGGGCCACCGTCCTGCACCAGTGGGTACCGGCCCGCACGGCGGCGCGGTCGGCCACGGGAGGCGGGGGCCACCGTCCTGCACCAGTGGGTACCGGCCCGCACGGCGGCGCGGTCGGCCACGGGAGGCTGGGGGCCACCGTCCTGCACCAGTGGGTGCCGGCCCGCACGGCGGCGCGGTCGGCCACGGGAGGCTGGGGGCCACCGTCCTGCACCAGTGGGTGCCGGCCCGCACGGCGGCGCGGTCGGCCACGGGAGGCGGGGGCCACCGTCCTGCACCAGTGGGTGCCGGCCCGCACGGCGGCGCGGTCGGCCACGGGAGGCGGGGGCCACCGTCCTGCACCAGTGGGTGCCGGCCCGCACGGCGGCGTGGTCGGCCACGGGAGGCGGGGGCCACCGTCCTGCACCAGTGGGTGCCGGCCCGCACGGCGGTGTGGGCGGCCACGGGAGGCGGGGGCCACCGTCCTGCACCAGTGGGTGCCGGCCCGCACGGCGGCCACGGGAGGCGGGGGCCACCGTCCTGCACCAGTGGGTGCCGGCCCGCACGGCGGCGTGGTCAGCCACGGGAGGCGGGGGCCACCGTCCTGCACCAGTGGGTGCCGGCCCGCACGGCGGTGTGGTCGGCCACGGGAGGCGGGGGCCACCGTCCCGTGTCTGTGCATCCGGCTCAGCAGTCAGCCTGGCCCTGGCCCCAGGAGCAGCGTCCCCCTCCTTGTCTCTGTGGTGCGGGGATGTCCTGGGGCTGCTGTAACAAACTGCCACCAACCGTGGTGGGCTTCTAAGAACAGATACTGACGCTCACGGCTCCGGCGGCCGGAAGTCCAAAGTGAAGGTGCCAGCAGGGCCTCACTGCCTCTGAGCTCCATGGGAGGATCTTTCCTGCCCTCTCTGGGGTCTGGCGGTTGCCGGCCGCCTTGGCTTGCAGCTGCGTCGCTCTGATCTCTGCCTCTGTCGTCACCTGGGCTTCTCCGTGTGTCTGTGTCTCTGCTTTCATGGGGCTTATTTATACGGACACCCATCACTGGGTTTGGCTTTCTTATAAGGACACCCATATGTGTCCCCACGTATCCAAACCATATCAATATCTTGGAGCAAGAACCAATTGTCATCTCTCAGTTCTGTGGCTGGCTGGGCTTGGCGGGGCTTAGCAGGGCAGTTTGTGCTGGGGCCTTTGGTGCTGCTGCCGTCACAGGCTCAAGTGCCGTCAGCTGTACAGAGTGGTGACATGAACAGCCACCTGGTCTTCAGGATGTGGACACTGACGGAGCCTTCCATTCACATGTGCTCTGCACCCATCCAACACCCCCTCATCTACTATCTACCTGCGGAGGGGGCGCCCCGAGGGGAGGGCACTCAGGGCCTGTGGAAACTTCCTCCCTAGGTTTGGTCTCTGAGGCCTGCTCAGTGGCTGAAGATTCAGGTGTTGCTGGGGTGCTCTGGGCTCTGTTGGGTCCTGTGGAAGTGGGGTGTGGCCTAGGGGTGATCCTTCCAGAAGCCCATGGAGCTCTGTGGCTACTCATGTTGCAGTGGGCAGGCTGCGGAGACCCTGCTAAACTCCAGGGTGTAGGAGCTTCTGTGGCTGTGGGGCCCCAGTGCACTTCGGGGTTGCATCCTGACTGTTCTGCGAGGTGAATTCTTTTGTCTGTTTGGTCCCTGGAAGCAGACCCAGAGACGAAGATTTGGATGCCAAGAGTTTATTTGGGAGGTGGTCCCAGGACGCACTGTGGGAGAGTGGGGAGGTTTGCGGGGAGGCTGACGAAGGTGCGTTCTACGTGGGTGACCACCGTGGCCGGGGGCCTGGCCTTGCTGGGGCCCGTGGACGAACACAGTGCGCCTCCAGGTTGTCCTGCCCAGGAGGGCGAGGGCGGGGGCTTTTCAGACAACGCCGGCAGCCTTAGCTGACTGCGGGCCTGGCCCTTTGGGGTTGGAAAAAGTGCTCAGGTGGCAGGACCCTTGCCTTTAAGTGGGAAGCCTCTGACTCCAGGTAGGAAATGTGACCTCAGGTGCGAACCATGGCTCTGGGTGTGAACTTCGACTCCAGGTGGAAGTGACCAGGAGCACTGTGACCCTGGGTGGGCAGAGGGCATCTGTGCTGTGCCCACAGGCTCTGCTGTGTGATTGTAAGGTGTCCCAGGACATCACAGAGGGCCCTGGGAATGCCCTTCCACCCCCACTGGGTGCCAGCCACACAGCTGCCACCTCCGTCTTGCATGTGGGGTCACGGGGAGCTCCATGGTTGGCACAGTGACAAGAGCCAGACCCCATGGAGCAGCTGAAGACCACCAGAAGCTGAGGGGATGGAAGGACAAAGCCGAGATGGGTCCCTCCTGTCCCTGAGCCTTGGGAATGGCTCAACCTTAGGCCGGACCCTGGAGGACAGGGTTGGGCAGGTGGGCGGGCTGGGGTGGGCGTCCCAGAAGTGATGGCTGGAGTGGGCCACTGGCCCCCTTGCAGCCTCTGACCTGCCCCTGGCCGGGCCTCTGGGGGCACTGGATGGGCAGCTTCCCCAGTTTACATTTCCCCTCATAGGCTCCAGAAGCGGGACGGTGCAACCTGGAGGGGAGCCAGTGTTGCCAAGACCTGGACATTGGCGGTGCTGCCCACCTGGTGAAAGGTGGTCCGGCCAAGGCTGTGCCAGCCCAACACCCCTCCCCCAAAGCTGCTGGTTCAGAGACAGCAGTACAGGCCTGGATCCCAGACCTCACAGCCCAGTGGTTTTTGCCTCCCTCACTCCGCCCTCTCCTCTGGCCCAGAGAACCAAGGCTGAACCAGCTTTACTCCAGGGCTTAGGAGCCAGAGGCCTGAGCCCCATCTGTGGGCAGCCACGTTTCCTTAGGCCAGCGAGGTTTAGACACCGGAAACAAGACGCCTGCTTTAGATGCTTGGATTCCGCCTGGCCCCGATGACACCAGAGTTCTGGGATTTCGCCTGTGTGCCAGCAGCCTCTGCTCCCACTAAGCTCTGAGCAGAAGTCCAGGCAGGTCCAGGAGGTCAGCAGGGGAATGCAGGAGCCCTACACTCTTTTTGGGCAACTGGTAGGTCCTGAAGGAACCCCCCTTTCTCAAAGGTGAGCATGTGCAAGACAGCAGCATCTCCAAGAATCACCAAACCAAAGCAGACGTCTGTGGGGTTCTGAAACCAAGGAAGAGGAAGGGCCGTGGACCCAGAGCTGGGGTAGAGAGCCCGCCAGGGCGTTTCCTCCAGGACACCCGGAATGTTTCGGACATCGTCACTTTCATCCTCAGGAAACTGAAGAGCCACAGAGCCAAGACCACACATGAGATCAGTGTCCTGCCCGCTGTAGCCAAGGACGCGCCAAGAGAGCTGGGGCCCAGGTTGGCCCGCATGCAAAAGGCGGGTTGCGTGGGTGGCAGGAACCCAGGCCGCTTGCTAGGGGCGGTCTGGTGATGGAATCAGATGGGTGATGCCAACGCCACCGTGCTGCTTGCGTGAAATGAAATAATGAAATGCAGCAAAGATTATCCAGCAAGTGATCAAAGCTGTGCAGTCAAAATGTTCACCCTGGTGCTGTGTTGTTGTTGTTTTTTAAGATGAAATCTTACTCAGTTGCCCAGGCTGGAGTGCGGTGGTGTCATCTCGGCTCACGGCAACCTCCATCTCCCAGATTCAAGCAGTTCTCCTGCCTCAGCCTCTGAGCAGCTGGGACTACAGGTGTCTGCCACCAGGCCTGGCTCATTTTTGTATTTTTAATGGAGATGGGGTTTCATTGTGTTGGCCAGACTGGTCTTGAACTCCTGACCTCATGATCCACCTGCCTCGGCCTCCCAAAGTGCTGGGATGACAGGCGTGAGCCACTGCGCCCGGCCCTGGTGCTGTTTTATCAAGCCCAGGGCAACTGCCCAAATGCCTGCCCGCTGGGAGCTGCTGAAGGGACCTTAAGTCTATCCCAGCCGTGGACTTGAGTGCTCCTGAAAGCTTTGTGTTTACAGCCTTGGGAAAATACTACATGATGTTAGGGTGAAGGCGGCAAAGTCGGCACAGAGCCGGAGAGCGAGACTGTGTAGGTAAAGGGCAGACGGGCACCCACGCATGGCAGGTCCTGTGTGCATGGGACACACGTTTGCGTGGGAGACAGTGGGGTGTGGGGAGGGCAGAGAGTGGCAGAAGAATGAACAGTGGGGAGGGCAGAGAGTGGCAGAAGAATGAACAATCAGGAAGAGTCTCTAGAAAAGCTGTTTTCATTTTGGAGAAAGCAAACCAGTGCTGGTTCTCGAAGAAAGTGCTGGAAGCCGTGTCGGAAATCTGGGTGAAGGGCTGAGGGAGCCAGGAGAGGAGGGAGCCTTCTGGCCCTGGTGCAGGGAAGCCTGCCAGGGAAGGGGTCATGGGCTTTTCTCCTGGAGGTCAAGGGCTCGGGTGTTCTAGAGGGCTGGCCTGGCCCAGAACAAGCCCCAGGGGGACACCTGCAGACAGGGCATGAGGCAGGCGCGGGCGATGCCCCCCTGCCAAGGAGCAGGCACAGGAGCCGCTGTTCCAGGTGACCGCTCAGCTGCAGCTCAGAGAAATGGAACCAAGAGAGGCCGCCCTGGCTGGTGCGTCGGCCCCCCGGAGGATGTCGGGGGGCTGTGCCGTGCCTCTCAGAGGATGTCATGGGGAATTGACCTGGTCAGCCTGCCCTGCCTGCCTGGCGCGGTGCTGACTGTTCCTGCAGTCTCAAAACACGAGGGGCCCCACTGTCTAAAGCGTGCCTTGTCGCGCCACAGACATTGGAAGCATTTGAAAGTAAATCTAACTGTCATCCTGTAATCATCACCTGCGTAAAGAATCCACTTCCTTTAACGCACCAACCTGGTGGTTTTGTGAGCCGGCTGAGCCGCCTGTCAGGTGCGCTCGGGTCCGGCCTGGCCGAGCTGCTGCAGGCTGGCTTAGGGTAGAGTCGAGCGTGAGTCCTTCCGCCCTCCTCCTCTCTCCTCACGTCACGTTCTCTGCCCTGAGGACCGGAGGACGTGAGGCCCTGAGCCTGCCCAGCCGTTCTGCAGATGCTGAGGCTGGCTGGGGATGCGGACCCCTCGGCCCTGTGCGGCCCCTGAAGTGAATGCCTGGAGTGAGGGGCACTGTGTGATCCTGGCTAGATGGCATCCCTTTGGACCTCAGTTTCCCCACCTGTGCAGCATCGAGGGGTGGTGCTGGGTACTCCCTGAGATCCCTAATCATTTCTGCACTCTTCTGGCCATGCAGAGGAGGCCCAGGGTTGGGGTGGCCTCTCATCCCTGCCCTCGCCCACAGGTGGAGACCTGGACCCAGACTGGGTGTGACCCCAAGCCCTGGCCCCCACTGCGGGCTCCCCCAATCCTGAGCGGTCAGGGAGATGGGCGAACCCCTCTGCACCGGGAGCAGTGGCACCGTGTGGTCCCCTGGCCTGCTGTTACAAAGAGCTACATACTGAGTGGCTTCAGACGACACCAGTGTCTCCCCCGGTCAGACTAGACTCTGCCATCCAGGGGCGCTGCAGAGTGGGCGTCTTAAACAGCAGCGTTCCCTTCTCAGTGGCCTGGAGGCGGAAGCCCAGTCAATGTGCCCGCAGGTCTGGATCGTGGGAGGGCTGCCTTCTGCAGCGACCTCGCCTGGCCGATTGAGCTTGGGTCCCCTCCCCTTCTTTAAAGCCACTCGTCCCACCATGAGGTCCCCGGCTTTGTGGCTTCGTCTCACCCTTATCCCCCGACAAGGCCCCACCTCCAAGTGCCATCTGGTGGGGGTCAGGGCATTGCATATGGATCTGGGGACACACTCGGCCCACAGCATGCTCCGACGGGAACAGCCAGCTCAGCCCAGTCTCGCACCTGGTGCTCAAGGCCACAGGGACGCCGGGACTCTGAGAATGCGGCTGCATCCATTCCTTTCCCCTCCCCGTCCTCCATCGCCCCCCGATCCCTGCCCGCCGTCTCTGTGCTGTCCCGGCGGGCGTCCAGCCCTTTGCAGGCCCACACAGAGCCCTGGGAAGGCTGCCTGGGATTGGGCAGCTCACTGGCCTCGGAAGGGCCAGCTCTGGGGGCCTGGCCAGAGCCCGGGCAGGAGGGGATGGGGGCCCTAAAGGGGCTGGTCGAGGAGCCCAGCCCAGCAGGCCCCGGGAGGACCTGTATCTCCCTCCTCCCTCCTCAAACCTGCACAAGGAAAAAATTCCAGGCCCTGGCAAAAAAAGCCCTTTCTCCAGCAGGCTCCGTGCAGGCTCTGTGAGAAGCGGGCTGCTGAGGGAGGCTGCCTGTCTCCACAGGCCTGGCGGACCCTGGTCCCGCGCTGGGAGGTGTTTCGGGGACTCTGGCTTCTAGTCTGGCTGCGTCGTGTGACCTGTGGAGAAGACATCCCCTCTCTGGAGCTTGGGGCCGTCTGTAGTGACAGAGGATGGTTCTCAGCCATAGCACAGGGTGTGGGTGGGGTGGCAGGGCCAGGGTGGGGTGGGGGTCCCAGTCACAGCACAGGGCCGGTGGGGGTGGGGTCAGGGCCAGGGTGGGGTGGGGTCTCAGACACACTACGTGGCCTGGGGGGATGGGGACAGCGTGGGGTGGTGGCTCCAGCCACAGCGGTGTCTGGGAGGGGTGGGGGCAGGGCTGAGTGGGGTCTTAGCCACAACACAGGCCTGGGAGGGGTGGGGGCCCAGGACCAGCAGGCCTGAGGGATTCTCCCAAGGGCCATTTTCAGCTGCGACTGGGCAGCACTCCCGCCCGCTCACCCATGCTGCCCTCAGTCCCCTGCCTACCTGACATTCCTTGGGCACCACCTGTGCCCTGTCCCAGGAGGGTCCCCACCTCAGGGAGCTCATGGCCACCTGGGCTGTGGCACAGGGGCTTCATCTGAGCAAGGCTGGCACCCAGAGCTGGGCAAGGGTGAGGCAAGGAGCAAGGGCGGGTGGGGGTGTGGGGAGGGGGCACGGCTCAGCGCGACGGAGTGACGAGAGGGGGTGGATGGGGCGGGTGGGGGTGTGGGGATAGGAGCTGGGCCCGAGTACAGCGGGTGAGGGGATGAGGTGGACAGGGTGGGTGTTGCTGGCTTGAGCAGGGGTCCCGGGGCTCCGTGTCGAGCTGGGAGGCCCGGCCGGGCTGAGCTTGGAAAGGTGCTGCCCTTGTCTCCATAGCAGTGGTTGATGGTTGATCCATGCTGGGGGTTCTGGAGGCGTTGCCGCAGGGGCTGTTACCTGGGTCCTGGCAGGCATTGAAGTCTGGGCAGCTCCGCCTCCTCCCTGCCTCTGCTCCTGGACACAGCACGGATGTGGCCCGTCGGCTCCAAGGACAGGGCTGTGACGGTCATCCCCGGCTCCCTCCTGCTGGCTGCGCAGGGTACCTGAGTGTTTCCTGGAAATCTTCAGGCCAGGACAGAGGCCCAGGTGGGACCGGAAGCTGGATGTGCCCTGGGGACAGGGCTGCCAGTGACTGCTGTGCTGTCAGCAGGACACGTGGCCAGAGAGCACGGCCCAGGCACCATCGAGCCTGGAGCAGCCACGGAGTGTGGACAGGTGGACAGGGTCTCAGTGCCCCACCCTGCCATAAGGAAGCACCACACACAGAAGCATGCTGTCTCATGATCCTGCAAGCCAGATGTCTGAGATCGAGGAGGTGGCAGGGGTGGCTGCTTCTGAGCCATGAGGGGCACTGTCCAGGCCCCCTGGCTTCTGGGGCTTGCTGGCTTCACCCTGACCTTTGCCCTCGTGTTCTCATGGTGCCCTCCCCGTGCACGTCTGTCTCCAGATCTCTTTTGTAAGGACGTGGCCGCCCTGGATGAGGGCCCGTCTTCATGGGGTAGGACCTCATCTCACCGAACTCCCTCCGCAACGAGTTTATCCCCAAGTGAGGTCCCATTCCGAGACAGTGGAGGTTAAGACTTCAAACTGTGAATTAGGGGGGACACAGTTTAACTCATAACGGGGGTGTTTTATTCTCCGTGGCACTGGTGGCAGGTCCCTGGGTGCATGCTGGTGCAGCGGGTGCGGGCATCCTGGAGGCTGTGCCGCACGGCCCCAGCCCACATTGGCTGAGAAAAACCAACCTGGGGCAGGCAGACCTCCATCTGCAGCCTTCATCTCCCAGCTGGGGCGGTGGCGTGAGGGCTTCGTTCTTCAGGCTTGATGGCGTGATGGTGGTGGTCTCCGGGACCCCCGACCAGGATGGGCCAGGGCTCCTCCTGGGTGTGAGAACCTGGGAGGAGACAGCCGCAGGCCTCCAGGCCTCTATCAACATCGTTTAGACTGTGTTTGAGGTGCAGTAGGTCCTGTCCTTACAGCCACTGAGGACACACAGCCTGTGGGGTCCAGACTCGTCCCGGGCCTGGGAAACGCTGGGGGCAAGGGCGGAAGGCGGCGGTGGGTTGCTGGGCTCCTGAGACGCTTGCAGGCCTCATGGCTGGTGGACCTCCTGGGACAGTCACTCTGTGACAGCTCCTGGGACGCCTCCCAGGCACCAGCCGTGGGTGATGGCATCATCACGTGTTCATGGATTTTCTCTGGGTTTGATGAACAGCCATTCGGTGGGCACTGCCTGAAGCCAGCCCAGGGTGCCTGGAGTTGGGCTTGAAGTTGGGTGGATGAGGGAGGAGGGAGGAGGGAAGGAAGGAGGAGGGAGGAGGGACTCTGGCAGAGGCCAGTCAGTCCCAAAGAGCTCTGTTCAGAGTAGCAAACCTAGAAGGAGCCACACAGGCATGGCACAAACGTGGCAGACGCCCAGGCTCCCAGTGCTTCTCAGGCATGCGAGAGCTGAGCTGGAGGGTAAGGACCTGGGCAGGGGCAGGTGCTGTGAGCCCAGGGTGGGCCGCAGAGATGGAGGGGCTGTGGCTCGCAGTGGGGTAGGAGCCTCCAGCGTGGCTGCCTTTGAGGGAGCCAGTTGCACTGGGGGGGAGAATGATACGGATGCTTGCAGGCTGGTACAATGACGCCCTCGGGCATCCGTGGGTGTCAGGGCCCACCATGAAGAGAGGGTAGAGACAGCTCACCCGGCTGGGGTGGGGGCCTAGGTCCCCTCCGATTTGGGGGCTTGACTCACCTGGAGCCCGAGGCCTCTTGGGACCACCTCCCTACCGTGCAGTGTAGATGCCAGCTAGCCAGGGTCCCTCCCAGCACAGCACTGACACCTGTGTTCCTTCCTGCAGCCATTGTTAACCCCAAACAGCCCAAGGAGACACCCAAAAGCTTCAGCTTCGACTACTCCTACTGGTCGCACACCTCGGTGAGCCGGGGCCCCGGGCCGAGGGAGGCGGGCAGCAGCGTGGAGCCACGTGGCCCTCAGGGTCCCTCCGCCTCTCTGACTCGCTCATTCCCCTCTAGCTGGGGCGAGGACCCCGCCCTGCTCCCCTGGAAGGTCACCCTGAGTGGGGACACTCAGGGTGCCCAGCTAAGGCAGTGATGGAGGCTGAGGGGCCATCAGCTCCCTGTGGATACTTTCCAGGGCCAGAGCTGTGTGTCTGTCCACCTGCTGGTGACTTCTCCAGACAGCCCAAAGTCAGAATGCCCAGAGCTGTCCCTGGGTCTGCCTGGCATCTGTGCCTTGCACGCTGGGAGCCCAGGAGACGCCTGGATTCATCTGCTTCCCTCCTCTCCCATCCAGTCCACACCAGGCCCTGTCCTCCACCTGCCACCTTCTGGACCCTTCTAGAAGGCACGCAGCCTCCTCACCTAAGCCCCTTATATCTACATCTCTGAGCACCTGATCCCCAAGGCTCCCCGCTTCTGCTCACCGCATCCAGACAGTCCTCCTTCCAGGATGACCCCCAGCCAGCCAACCATGCTGTCCCCCTGCCTAAAGTGCCCACTGCCCTCAGGGCAGTGTCCAGGCACCGTAGCTCAGCCTGTGGGGTCTCTGGGCCTTGCACCCTGTCTCCAGCCCCAGCTCTTGTCACCCCTGCTTGTCACAGTCACATGGAACTTTTGAGGTTGCACCTCTGGGCCTTTGCACCGGCTGTTCCCTCTGTGGCCACTCTTCATCCCTCACCTGTGACAAAGAGGGCCCCACCTCCGGGAAGCTGTCCCCCAGGCAGGATTAGGATGAGGTCAGGTGACCCTCCCCGCTCTGCTGCCCTGGCACCCCTGGCTCCTTGGACACGATGGGCTGAGCCTCGGGGGCACCCAGCCTCCTGCAGCTTCGTCTCCTCCTCATCCCCCAGCCCGAGGACATCAACTACGCCTCACAGAAGCAGGTGTACCGGGACATTGGCGAGGAGATGCTGCAGCACGCCTTTGAGGGATACAACGTGTGTATCTTCGCCTATGGGCAGACGGGCGCCGGCAAGTCCTACACCATGATGGGCAAGCAGGAGAAGGACCAGCAGGGCATCATCCCACAGGCATGAGGAGAGGCGGGCGCGGGTGGGCCCAGTGGATGGGGCAGGGCCAGCTGAGCCTGAGAGGGAGAAGGACCAGCAGGGCATCATCCCACAGGCACAAGGCGGGGGCGGGCCTGTCGGACGCGGTGGGACCAGTTGAGACTGAGAGGTCCGGGCCAGGCACCCCTGAGAGCAGCCCTCGGAGAGCAGGGACTGAGGAGGGGAAGGCCAGCTGGGTCAAGGGTGGGGTTGGGCAGGGGAGAGAGCCAGGTGTGGCCATGAAGCTGCAGACCCACGCCGCAGTGCAGGGCGGGCCTGGCCTTGGACGGGGTCCACCTTGATCATGTGTGTAAGACTGGGCAGCGAGAGAGCCGTGGCTGGGGCAGCTGATCTCGGGGGGTGTGAGGGCTGGCAGTGCGGGCAGAGAGAGTGCTCAGGACAGGGGTGGCCGAACACCAAGACACAGCAGCTCCTCTTTTGCTGCAGGAAGCCTGAGTCCCCAGCCGTCCCCCTGGGCAGGTCTCTGGACCTGAGCTGGTCACCACTTCTTTGCCTACAGAGGGAAGGGAGGTCGCTGGGGTATCTGTGGGATGGCGGACCCAGGGCGAGGAGCAGGCGACCCTCAGGAAAGGATCAGATATCAGCCAGGGACCCCTGAGTTTAGAGGGAGACCGCGGCTCCTTGGCTACAGACTTCCTCAGTGCCTTTACCATGACGTGTGTGTGGCGAGGGTGCAAGAGGGCCTGAGAAGGCGGACCCTGCCTGGCGCTGGCTGCCCACAGCGCCCCAAGTGGGGATCCAGGGAGCAGCCCTCCCCCTCCCCCTGCTGACTGTCCCCATTCCCGCAGCTCTGCGAGGACCTCTTCTCTCGGATCAACGACACGACCAATGACAACATGTCCTACTCCGTGGAGGTAGGTACCCCACCCGCCGTGGGCCCTGGGGCAGGACTGGGAATTCCGAGGGGCTTGGCAGTGCCTTTCTCATGCCACGTGAGTGCCCACCACTGGGCTGCGCACCCAGCTTGTCCCTTGCTCTTCCAATGCAAGATGGCAGGCCTGGGCAGGGCTCAAGACCCCCAAAGCACAGAGCAGCGAGGGGATCCCCACCTGGCAGGGTCCTCTCCAGCAGCTGGTCTGTGCTGGGGCGGGGGCCGGCACCTCAGAGCTCAGGGCCTGGCCATGCCTGCCATGCCCGAGGTGCCCCTGGCGTGCCTGTGTCCAGGATGGCCGTAGGGAGGGAGGCTGCATGGCTGCATGGACACCCCTGCCTCGTACATGCACATGGGGCTGCAGACAGGGAGCCCTCTGCGTGTGCCCCCAACTCAGCATGCAGTCCCCACCCTTCAGGGGTCCTGAGGGTGACGCCACCCCCTCATTCAGGGGTCCCCCCAGTGGCGGCCCCACTCCCCAACCTCAGGGGTCCCTGATGGCCTGGCTCTGCCCTGCAGGTCAGCTACATGGAGATTTACTGTGAGCGTGTCCGTGATCTCCTGAACCCTAAGAATAAGGGCAACCTTCGAGTGAGGGAGCACCCGCTGCTGGGGCCCTATGTGGAGGACCTCTCCAAGCTGGCTGTCACCTCCTACAATGACATCCAGGACCTCATGGACTCAGGGAACAAGGCCAGGTGGGTTGGGAGCCTCGCTGGCCCTCCCTGCCCTCCTGTCCCACCGCTTCTCCTGGGAGGAAGCCCTTTTCTGTGGGGTCTGTGCATGCCCCAGTGGAGGTGTACCCTCCTGAGCCTGAGCCGTTTAGGCCTGTGCCAGCCCGAGAGGCTGAGGGCTCCCCCTGTGCAGGGGACACTGTTACCTCCACGGGCTGCTCCTTCATGGGGGTCTGCATCCTCCAGCCAAGGCACCCGGGAGGTGCTGGCAGCATCCGTGGCAGCAGGGCCAGCGTGCTAGGGTCGGGGTGTACACGGGGAGGGTGGCCGCACAGTACTGCAGCTGTGAGTAACCCGGCTCCTTGGCCTCCACTGCCTTGGGCCTCCTGCCCGGGATGCCCTGGTTGTCATGGCAACAGACCCTCTCCCCCCCGCCCCCCGCCACCCAGGACTTCCTGAGGGTGAGGCGATGACCCCTGTCACTCTCAGCTCTTGAGGTCGGAGGTCGGGAGTCACACTCCTTGCCATCGTGCACCGCCTTGGTGGCCCTACAAGGACCACCAGTGGGGGGATGCTATTCCTGATGAGGCCCTCAGCGCGCCCTGGCTGTCACCATGACGCTGTGCTAGAGCCGGGCCCTGGGCTACTGCACGCTGTGGGCTGAGTCTTGGGAGCCTTCCCTGAGGTCCCTGGCAGGTCAGAGTGGCATCGGGACCAACCTCAGGCCACCCTCAGCAGCCTCGGGCTTCCTGTTCTGGAGGACACCGCCGCTGACCTGTGCCGCCTCCTGTGGGGAGTGGCGGGCTCCTTGGGCTTCCCAAAGCCTCGGGTGTGGGCCCTGGTGGGGTGGATGATGGACGCCCCTTCCCCTCCCACATCACGGCTCTGGAGGGCTCCTGCCCAGCTGGGTGCTGCATGGGCTTCTCTGTGCCCAGGAGTGGGAAGCTCCTCCAGTTACTGCTGCCCTAAAGATGCCAGGCGGGGGCTGAGGCTGTGAACGCCAGTGTGGGCAGGTGGCCATGGGCCCTGCTGGAGCCTTGGCAGGAGGCACCGTCCATGCCAGGCCAGGCAGGGCGGCTCCTGGGTGACTCGGGTCACCCCCGATGACCTGGTCCAGAGGGCTGGTACCACTGGTGACCTTGGACCTGGCCACAGGATGAGGGGTAACCGTGTGTGGCTCTCTGCTCCTCAGGACTGTGGCGGCCACCAACATGAATGAGACCAGCAGCCGCTCCCATGCCGTCTTCAACATCATCTTCACCCAGAAGCGCCATGACGCAGAGACCAACATCACTACAGAGAAGGTGAGTGTGCAGCCGCGCTGGTGGTGCCACCGAGGGCAGTGGGTGGAGGTCAGGCCAGTGGGGGCAGCACAAGGACGTCAGGCCCGATGCCGGCCTGCGGGGGGCAGTGTCCTTATGCTGATGCTGGCACCAGGTAGGGATGACCCCAGGCCATTGCATGCCTCGGTGGGGGTCAGCCAGGCCTACGAGGCCCCCTCATCTCAGCAGGGGGGCATCGGGCACGGAGGGTAGTCCTGGCCTGTGGTGTTGTGGTGGGTGGAGAGTGTTGGGGCTGTGGAAGGCTGGGCACGGAGGGGGCTCCTGGGCTGTTTTGGTGGGTGGAGAGTGTGGGGGGCTGTGGAAGGCCGTCCTTGGGGCTTCGCTGCAGGCCAGGGCACAGGGATGAGGCGCAGTGCGCCCGGATGGCCCTTGGTGGGTGGCATGAAGGTGGGTGGTGGGCCAGGGTGGGCCTGTGCCGAGGTGCTGTGGACCCTGGTGCAGGCTGGTGGACTGGGGTCCCCCCACCCAGGCCTGACAGCCGGGCCCTGGACTGCGGGCAGGGCCTCGCCGTGGGTGCCAACGTCTGCAATCACAGAGGGGCATGTGTGTGGGGCGGTGCCACCCTGCCCACTGCCCCAGCCCCAGAGGCCCTTCTCCCACACCTTGGCATTCTCTATGGACCAGGCCACGGGGCCGTCTCCTGGGGCCTTTGCCTGGACAGCCAGTCTAGGCTTCCCGGAGGGGCAGGGGCTGGGCACCCAGCCTCTCCCTGGCCGCGTCTGACTCTGCCCCCTGCCCTCGCGCCCTGGCTGTCCAGGCAATTCCCAGGGGTAACTCAGCCGCCTCTGGGTGGGGGCTTGCTCAGGCAGCCGCGTGTGGAGCACAGAGGGCTCAGTCTCCAGTGGTGCTGGAGGTCGCTGGCTCAGGCAGCCGCGTGGGGAGTGCACAGCTCTGGGTGGAGTGAGGGCCTTTCAGTCCCTGATGGTGCTAGAGGGCCCGCAGGTGCATCCTCCTGACCAGGACCCTTTGAAGCAGTGAGAGGGGCTCAGGATGGCTGAGGTAGGTTGGGGAACAGATAGGGGTGAAGCTGGAGGAGGTCAGCCCAGCTGCCTGCCCCACTGCCCTCGCTAGGTGGGCACCAAGAGGGTCCTGTGGTGTCCGTGGACAAGTCCTGCCCTGAGCTGTGGCTCAGGAAGGGCCAGGCCTCTGGTGCAGGGTCCTCCACCCCAGGCTGTGGGTGCCCCGGTCAGGAGCCTGGCCAGTGCCCGAATGGCTAGGTGCAGCCATGGGCTGCGAGGTGGCTGAGCAGGGCAGGGCCCTCCTGGAACTGGGTCCCACTCCCACCACGGACGCTGAGCCCCATCTGTGGAAGTGGGGACAGTGACAGATGCACCTCGTGGGTGCTGTGGGGAGCGAGTGTGCCCTGTGTGAAGAGCACCCTGCCCGTGCTACCCCTGGGGAGGTGGCTGGGCACTCAGGCAGGGCGTGGGGAGAGCTGGGATGGAGGAGTGGGTGGAAACTGCGGGGTCGGGACCGATGGGCCCAGGGAGGGGCGGCGCCTTGCAGAGCGGACACTTGGCCGGAGCTCCCCCAGCGGCCCTGGAGACCTTGCCCGGGGGTCCTGGGACGCCCCTCGGGTCTTGTGGCGTCTCCTGCATGTGATGCGTCTGCTGTTTCAGGTGAGCAAAATCAGCCTGGTGGACTTGGCTGGGAGCGAGCGGGCTGACTCCACGGGAGCCAAGGGCACGCGCCTCAAGGTAGGGGCCAGGCTGCGCGCGGGGACTGCAGTGGGCCCCGTGTCCACGCTTGGCCTGCTCCAGGGTGGGCGGCAGGAGAGCTCTGCTGGGGCCCTGGGGGCCTGGGCCACCCGAGGATGAACCCGGGCAGGGAGGGTAGGCACAGGTCAGGGCCTTGGGCCACCAGCAGCTCTGGGCCGTGCCTGGGGCACCAGGGGCCTGGCGGGACAGTGGCACACAGGTCAGGGTCCTGGAGGGACGGCGGCCTCTTGTGGGCCCCAAGGACCATGTGCCCAGAGGCTGGGTATTCCCCGGGGCAGCAGTGCCGGGTCAGGAAGGAATGTGTCCCCTCCACCCCCACTGGCCTCGGTGCCTGATGCTAGAGCAGTGGCTCCAGAAGCGGCTTGAGGGGACATGGGATGGTATCAGGGTTCGCATGGAGCTGAGGACAACACTGGGGGACACGTTCCCGGCCAGAGGCTCCAGCTGGCTTCCTGCCAGGGCACCCCATGCCTGTGTGGCCCCAGAGATCAGCAGCTGGGGCGGCAGCTTCCGTGTCATAGTGCATGGTCCGTCTAGAGCAGGAGGCCGCAGGGGTCCCTGGTGTCCCGACCCCACCATCTTCTCTGCCCGCAGGAGGGGGCCAACATCAACAAGTCGCTGACCACCCTAGGCAAGGTCATCTCCGCCCTGGCTGAAATGGTGAGTGGCCCAGCCCGGCTTCTGCAGCCAGAACCCCCGGAGGGCCTGCCAGGCCCCCATCTTGCCCGTTACCCCCGTTTCCAGGCCCTGTGTCTGGGAGGTGGCTGGGTTCAAGGGAGAGCCTGGAGATGGCCAGAGTGTCACACGCTGGAGAAGGGGTAGTGGGCCTGGTTTCTCCTGGGGGGTCTCAGTTTACCCACCTGTCAAGTGGGGCTGTGGCCACGGTTGGCCCCATTCGGCGGCAGACCCGTTCCCCAGCACCACTCCAGGCCTGGGCTTTGTAGGGGGTCCCTGCCCCGGGGGAGCTGCTGTCGGGAGCCCTCAGAGCAGCAGAGCCGGGGCGAGGGAGCCGGGCCGCCTGCTCTTCCGCCGCTCCGGGCCTCAGTCTGTGTCTGTCTCTTCCTTTTCAGGACTCGGGACCGAACAAAGTAAGTTGCTTCCTTCAGCCCGGGGCAGGGGAGGCCGGCGGCCGGGGGGTGGGGGGCAGGAGGCCAGCGGCGTGGGGGGAGGCCGGTGGCGTGGGGGGAGGAGGCCGGCAGGGTGGGGGGAGGAGGCCGGCGGCGTTGGGGGGGGAGGCCGGCGGGGGCGGGAGGCCGGGTGGCGTCCCCGCTGCATGGGTGGTGAGGGCGCCGCGGGGAGGCGGGCAGTGAGTGCGCTGGGCCATGAGGGACACGGGGGTGGATCCCCAGAAAGAAGAAAACGGGCTGTGGGAGGCCCCAGGAGGCGCCTGTGTCTGTGTCTGGGGTGGTCTCCGGTGGGGCCTGGTGCTGCTGGGAGACGCTGAGGTGGGAAAGGGGCCCTGGCAGGTGCCGAGAGGGGCGCGGAGGAGCAGGGGGCTGGGCGCCCCGCGATGGGAGCAGCCAGGTGGGGACGCAGCGCGAGGGGCGGGGCCGCGGCGGCCGCCCGGGGCGAACCTGGGGACTGTGTGAGGACCCGCGTGGGCGGGGCGGGACCGGAGGGAGCCCGCGTGGGAATGCCGAGGCAGGCGGGCGCCCCCGAGGAGCTCACCGGCTATGTCGGGACGGAGAGATCCACGTGGACTCAGGAGCCGCGTGGGGCTGTGTGAGGAGCTCTGAGTGGCCAGGAACACGTGTGGGGCCGTGTGAAGAATTCCGAGAAAGCGTGTGGACTGAGTGGGGAACTGCGGAGAACGGTGTGGGCGCCCGAGTGGGAGCCACGAGGAGCTCCAGGGGAACTGTGTGAGGAACTGCGGGGACGCGAGAGGACGCGTGGGAAACGGCGTGAGGCACGGCGTGGGTCTGCGTGCGACAGAGGGCCTGTGTGGGGAATTGCGTGTGGAGCAGAGGGAATTGTGGGGAGCTGTGATTGCCGTGTGGAACGGTGAGAGAACGGCGGGAACGGCGTGAGATGGCGTGGAGTGGTGTGGAATGGTGAGAGAGCCGCGTGGAATGGCATGGAATCGGCGTGGAGCGGCATGGAACGCTGTGCGGGCTCCGGCGTGAGGACGCTGTGCAGAGCGGGGCAGGGCCGTGTATGGACCCGTGACGGAGGATACGTGTGGACACTGCGGGCTGTGTGCGCACCTGTGACCTGTCTGAGGCCTCGTGCAGTGAAACGTGTCGGGAGTGTGTGGCACCCGCTGTGACGCTAGAGCTGCGAGGGACGGCGTGACCGCGAGGGACGGTGTGACCACGAGGGACGCTGTGATTGCGTGAGGGAGGACGTGACTGCGAGGGACGGCGTGACCGCGAGGGACGCTGTGATTGCACGAGACATGGTGTGAGCGCGAGGGACGCTGTGATTGCGCAAGGGACGGTGTGACTGCAAGGGATGGCGTGACTGCGAGGGACGCTGTGATTGTGCAAGGGACAGTGTGACCGCGAGGGACGCTGTGATTGCGTGAGGGACGACCTCGAGGGACGCTGTGACCGCGAGGAACGCTGTGATTGCGTGAGGGAGGACGTGACTGCGAGGGATGCTGTGATTGCGCGAGGGACGGCGTGACCACGAGGAACGCTGTGATTGCGCGAGGGACGCTGTGATTGCGCGAGGGACGCTGTGATTGCGCGAGGGATGCTATGATTGCATGAGGGACGGCGTGACCGCGAGGGACGCTGTGATTGTGCGAGGGATGGCGTGACCGCGAGGGACAGCGGGGGCAGCTGTGAGGAGGACTCTGAGGACCGGAAGGATTGTGGGCCTGGGAAACCACACGGGGAGGCTTGGGGAGCCGTCGGGAGCCGTGGGGACCATGGGGGAAATGTGCGGGACGCGGGGAGGAATCGGTGAGGAGCGCCCAGCCCTGCGTGTGGACTCAGAGCAGCTGGGAATGTGAGGCGATGTGGGGAAGCGTGGGAGCTGCGTGTGTGCAGCTGTGTGTGTGTGGAGCTGCGTGTGTGCAGCTGTGTGTGTGGGGCTGTGTGTGGGGGCTGTGTGTGGGGGCCATGTGGGGAGTTGTGTGTGTGGAGCTGTATGTGTGTAGCTTTGTGTGGAGCTGTGTGTGTGGAGCTGTGTGTGTGGAGCTGTGTGTGTGGGGAGCTGTGTGTGTGGGGCTGTGTGTGTGGGGCTGTGTGTGGGGGGCTGTGTGTGTGGGGCTGTGTGTGGGGCTGTGTGTGTGTGGCTGTGTGTGTGGGGCTGTGTGTGTGGGTCTGTGTGTTTGGACCTGTGTTTTTGTGGGTCTGTGTTGGGATGTGTGTTTGG
>CAUYLG010036709.1:0-18617 GCA_963573385.1 Cacajao melanocephalus | reverse complement strand
CCCGTGTGGCTTCTCCGCCGGGAATCTCCTAGTCTGTGGGCAACAAAAATTCGTCTGAAAGTGCGGCGTCCACTCGCTCTCTGCGCTTTCACTGGGAGCTACAATCCTGAGCTGTTGTTAATTGGCCATCTTGGATCTCTCCTCAAGCAAACATTTAATAGCAACAACAAAACAACCTGTGAGCTGTATGCCAGGCACTATTCTACATGTTGTTTTAAGAACCATAACTCATTTCATCTTCACACTTGCTCTATGGCATGCATACTATAAGTATTATAATCTTTATTTTACAGATAAGGAAACTAAAGTACAGAGAGTGTTTAAGGAACTTGCCCAAGTCCTACAACTAGTAGGCATCATAACTACCTCTGCAGTTTGGCTACAGAGTCCATTGCTTGTAACCATTACACTAGGCTGCCCATTATTACTGAGCACATACTCTGTGGCAGATGTTGTCAGGCTAAAGATAAGAATAAGACGCTATCCTTGGCTTTGAAGAACGTCTTCTGAGGTGGAAGACTGAAAAAAATGAACAATGACAGTGCATTGTGATAAATGCCATGATAGAGGTCTGCAGGGACAAAAGTAACAAAGAAAGAGTGTACCCAATTCTGCTCTGGGGCAGGATCAGAAAGCATTTCCAGAGAAAGTCATGCTTGGGCTCAGACTTGAAAGAAACTGGTGTTAACCAATTAAGTGAGGATGGGAATGGCACAAATGATAGATAGATAAATGTGAGCAAGTGGGTGAGCAATGGCTGTGAAGTTGCATGGGTGACAAGAACCAGATAACGTGAGAATTTTTATATTATGTTCAGGAATTTGCACTTTACCTTTGAGGCAATGAGATTGTTTTGAATAATTTTAAATAGTAGAGAGCTGACTTTAACCATAGAGGATAAATTAGAAGGAGATGAGAAGGCATGGATAGAGTTAGGAGGTTATTGTAGTAAACCAAGCAAGAAATGATCAGGGCCCCAACAAAAGCTCTAACACTGAGGGAAGAAAAGGATATATATAAGAGATATCAAGAGGATAGAATCAACAGGATTTGGAGAGCAACTGGAAATGGGAAACAGAGAGGACCCCTAGTTTTCTGACTTTAAGGATGGGTTTGATTGTGATGCTATTAACTAAGATGGTAAATGCAGGAAGAAGTATAGATTCGAAATAAGAAGAACTGCTGTTGAACATGATGAGTGTGAGGTATCCGTAGAGCACCCTAAAGGAACGCCCAGTAGACATCAGATAAATATCCATCTGGAGTTCAGGACAAAAAAGCCTGACCTGATATACTTGGTTTTTAGACTTACTGTCTCCCAAGACACATCATTTGCTAAACCATTCTATCTACCAGATCATCAGCCAGCCTCTGAATAGTTTCAATGATAAGTAACTAGGTGAAAAGTCAATCTACTTATTTGTTGAATAGCTCTAATGATCAGAAAGGAATATCTCTTTTCTTGGCTTGAACATGCCTCCAGTCATAATTTATAACTTCTGGTCATTGTTTCTAGTTCTGCCTACTGAAGCCACAGAGAATAAGACGGCACCTTTTGCAATATATGGGCTTAATGTTTTAAGACAGCTATAATGCCTTGCCTATAATTTCTCTTACTCCAGTTAAATATCTTAGTTCCCTCAATCAGTAACCACATGACAATTTTCAGAGCCACCCTTCACCAGAACATACTCTGGCACCCCTAATGTTTCAATTATAAGAACTAAACCCAACACTTCAAATGAGATTACAGTCACGCAGATACATGTGGATTAATCTCTAGCATTGAATGGGAACCGATCATCTAACTGTTACCACCTTCCTTATTGGCCAATTCACCATTTTATTTGATGGGATGTCAGTCCTATAAAGTACTTCATCTACTTTATGAAACAAATTTTTATACTGCTAGATGTAAGGTATCACTGTAACTACAGCCTCAGAGTATAGAGATACCGTGGAGCTCTGATGTCATCTGGGATCTGGGTTCTGATCATGACCTACCTATTAACTCACTGTGGGACTTTGGTGAAGTGTCCTTTTATCCATATTAGATAGCTATACAATTCAATAATATTATGTATCCTATCTACTTTATTAGGTAGTTGAGAGACTAAAGTAAAATAAAATACGTGAAAGCAATTTAAGAAAGAGAAGTATTATGCAAGCATATGTTTATTATTATTTAAGGAGCTAAAATCAGCATCATAGATATCCTATTATGCCTTATTATTCTATAGGAAATGCAGGAAGCTTTTGAGCAGGAGGCCAAGCAGATCAACAAGCCTAGGCTGATGGTCACTGCTGCAGTAGCTGCTGGCATCTCCAACATCCAGTCTGGCTATGAGATCCCCCAGCTGTCACAGTGAGTGATGTGCCTTACCCCCAAACTCCTGGAGGTGTCACTTGGGCAGGTCTGTCTTGTCCTTGGTCTGTCTTGCTATTCAGGGACCTTGTTTAGGAGGTTTTGGAAGTAGAGGAATGTGCCTTCACAGGTGTGGGAAATGACCACCAGAAATGATTTTAAATCCTCTACCCCACCTCAGGTACCTGGACTACATCCATGTGATGACCTACGACCTCCATGCTCCTGGGATGGCTACACTGGAGAGAACAGCCCCCTGAACAAATACTCAACTGACACTGGCAGCAATGCCTACCTCAATGTGGTGAGTCCCTGCGCAGATGCAAGTGCTGACCAGAGATGATGATGTAAATCAGAGACTGGGACACAAAATAAACATAAATTCTGCAAGTGTCTCACTTAGACAACTGTCCTCTTAAGTTGATTGTATTTCATTAATTACAACTTCACCAAAATGTTTTGAAAAAAATACTAATCCATTTTCGATTAACATCATACAGTTTTACAACTAAGCACTGGGTCCTCAGCTGGTTAGGCCCTGTAACTAACCCACTGACATGGCAGGATTATGTCATGAACTACTGGAAGGACAACGGGGCCCCAGCTAAGAAGCTCATTGTTGGATTCCCTACCTATGGATGCACCTTCACCCTGAGCAACCCTTCCAACACTGGAATTGGTGCCCCTACCTCTGGTTCTGGTCCTGCTGGGCCCTACACCAGGGAGTCTGGGTTCTTGGCTTACTATGAGGTACATAGATTGGACTGAAAAGTGCTCTGTGAATTCCATGCACTGTGCCTCAGGGCTAGAATCTGCTGAAATCTTGAATGTTCATTCTGTCTCCTACCTAACTGCTTTAAACACAGCTGCTTAAAATGTTTAAATAACGTTCATTTACATAATCCAAATGAAGAGCATTTAATAATGCATAATATCCCTTCACACAACAGACTACATTTTTAATGTAATTTATATTATCACACAGGTAGTAAAATAAATATACCTCTCATATTACTGTGGGTTCTCAAAATTATTTGACAAGCAGCTTAAGCCTCTTTACTACAAATAAAAACCTGTAATTAGAAATTGAGCAAAATCCCAACTGTAGACATGAAAGAAGAAAAATTAGAAACATGTTTTTCTTTAATGGGAGTAACATTTAAAAGATTTGAATCTCTTGACTTTTAAAAGATCTGTACCTTCCTGAAAAATGGAGCCACTCAGGAATGGGATGCCCCTCAGGAAGTGCCTTATGCCTATCAGGGCAATGAATGGGTTGGCTATGACAATGTCAAGAGCTTCGAAATCAAGGTAAGATCAGCCCCTTACACGTGCTGAGGTCCCAGCCTTGAGTCCCAGGAAATCAAGTGATTCCTGTTTTCCTCTTTCTTTAAACAGGCTCAATGGCTTAAGCAGAACAACTTTGGAGGGGCCATGGTCTGGGCCATTGATCTGGATGACTTCACTGGCACTTTCTGTGACCAGGGCAAGTTTCCCCTAATCTCCACCCTGAGGAAGGCCCTCAGCCTGCAGAATGCAAGTAAGTGACCGAGGTGGGGGGATGCCCAAGTGTATAAATGCCCCTTCTTTAACTCAAAAAGCAACCCTGATGTCTTCCCACCACCACCCAGGGATCCTCTTTCTGCTTCACCTCACTGCTCTTGCCCAGGTGAGAGACAGGTTCTATCCTTGAACTGCCTTGTCAGGAACATTAGCACTTATGGAAAGCCAGGCCTAACTGAGTAAGTTTTCCAAGTCTGCTAAGTCTTAAGAGTGTGGAAGAGACTTAAGAAATTATACTAACTTCAACATGCGTATCTACTTCTCATGAATCCCTTATTCAAAGTCTTAGCCCGCCTGGGGAGATTTAAGAAACCCTCACCAATGTTGTCATATGCCTAATCTGTGATTCAGGGGATGTAACAGTTCTCTCAATTTTTTCCAGATTTTTCCTAGAATTTATTTGTTCACCACTTATGCCCAGATTGTAGAAAAGTGTTTTGCATACATTGGGTGGTTAGCAAATACTTTTTGAATGATTTAGCTATTATAAGGAAAGAGCAACCTTTTTTACAATTAAAAGCCAGGCTGGCTTGACACAATAGTTTTAGTTAACTCCTGAATCTGGAGTTATTTTCTCATCTTCTCAGTTGCGGGATCCAGAGCCAACTGCACCCCACCTCCACACTTCCACTCCCACAGTGCGCTTCACCTCTAGGTGAAGCTTAGAGCCTCTCCCAGGCCCACTAGTCTGATCTTATTGCTGTATATTTCAGGTTGCACAGCTCCAGCTGAGCCCGTTGAGCCAACAACTCCTCCTCCCAGCGACAGTGGGAGTGGCAGCGGAAGCGGGAGCAGCAGCTCTGGAGGCAGCTCAGGAGGCAGTGGATTCTGTGCTGGCAAAGCCAACGGCCTCTACCCTGTGGCAAATGACAGAAATGCCTTCTGGCACTGCCTGAATGGAGTCACGTACCAGCAGAACTGCCTGGCCAGGCTTGTCTTTGACACGAGCTGTGATTGTTGTAACTGGGCATAAACCTGACCTGGTCTATATTCCCTAGAGTTCCAGTCTCTTTTGCTTAGGACATATTGCTCCTACCTAAAGGCCTACAATAAAATCAGCAGTCAAAACATGAGTGTCTTTGGTTTTAAGTGATTTGGGTGGAAACCTTTTCTAGATATGAAAATAAGGCCTATGCATGGGGATGGAGTGATGGAGTAGACTGCGTAAAGAAGAGGTGGAGCTAATAGCACCACAGTCTTCTATCTGCCTGTGTTCATCTCCATGAAGGTTGGAAGCTGTAAGGAGGAAATGTGTGCATGTTTGGTGCATGGGTGGGGTGAGGATATGAAGAGGATAGGTCTGTCACTAGGTGACTTTCCTCAGGAAGGAGCTGAAGTGCTTCCATGAGTTTGGGGGATATAGGCAGTGCTGCCTGGCTTGCTCAAGGAGTGGAAAGCTGGGACATTCTCTCTATTTCTACTGAAGACCTAGAGCTGGTCCAACACCTCCTGGACTGGCAGCTTTGGGAAGATTTGTGCAGTAGACTCCATGTAAGGTATCTGCCTAGCCCGTGGGCCAGCCAGGTTCCCTTTCTCAGGAGACTACATCTATCATTGGAATCGTAGTGGTGACCACCAGCTGCTGTGCTTGTATGCATCACCCATTCCCATGGCTTGGCTGATTGACATCAGGTTCAAGAACACCAATAAGATCATCACCCCTCAGAATTCGCAGCTAGGAACAAGTAATTGCCTGTCAGTCCCTAGTGTGGGTGGGTCTGTAATATGTAAGCTCGGGAGCTGGAGTGAGGGACTAGGGGGAAGGAAACGTCCTTGATGCAGAGCTGAGCTACAGAGAAAAGCCAGGATGTGAGATGAGAGAGAAAATTTGCTGATAGATGGCCTTCTCCTTCTCCTTCTTTTTTTTCCAAGATGAAGTCTCGCTCTGCCACCAGGCTCCAGTGCAGTGGCATGATCTCGTCTAATTGCCACCTCCGCCTCCCAGATTCAAGTGATTCTCTTTCCTCAGCCTCCCAAGTATCTGGGATTACAGGCACATGCCACCGTGCCTGGCCAATTTTTGTGTTTTTAGTAGATGTGGGGTTTCACCATGTTGGTCAGGGTAGTGTCAAACTCCTGACCACAAATGATCTGCCCACCTCGGCCTCCTAAAGTACTGGGATTACAGGCATGAGCCACCACGCCTGGCCAGATAGATGGCTTTCTAACTCTTGATTATAGTTGCTTCCTGAGGCCCAGATGCACTTCTGCCTTTGGATTTTGTGAAATATCCCTATAATACGTAATAAATTCCTCTTTGCTGCTTAAGCTGACTCAAGTTTGTTTCTTTTACTTGCAAATGAAAGAAACTAACTAATGTAATGAGAATATAAGGGCTCATATTTTTTTTTCTGGCATTCTTACTGTGTGTCAAATTGTTCTAAGTGGTTTACAGTTATTAGTTTTCCCAGCGACTTCATGAGGTGGATAATGTTAACTCCAGGAAACTGAAGTAGAGACAAATTAGTTAACCCGCCCCAAATCACACAGCTAGTTAGTTGCAGAGCCAGATACATAGCCAGGTGGGCTGGCCCCAGAGCTCACAGTCTTACCTACTATGTTTTGCTTGCCTGCCTTGACATACGCCACAGTGTTCTCATGGGAGATGACGACTGTTGGCCGTGATGCGGCACACACCACTCTCTGGGCAGCATCATTTATTCATGAACTCACAGCATTTATTGATTATTATGTGTCAGGTGATATTCCTGGTACTGAAGATATAGGGGTAAATAAGACATACTCTACTCTCATGGGGATTATATTTTGCTAGTGGAAGTGTTAGATGATAAATAAGCAAATGAACAAATGAGAACGGTAAAATAGTAATAGAAAGTGACCAAACGAAGAGAGTACTTTAGTTCGAGCAATCCGAGAAGGCTTCTCTGAGGAGGTCCTGTACCAGATGGCCTTGACAGTCAAAAAGAGTTATCTGTTTTGGGATCTGGGAAAAGTGTGTTTTGGGCAGAGGGACTATGTGCAAAGTCCTTCAGGTGGAGACGAACATGAAGCGTTAGACACAAGAAGCCCAGTATGGCCATGAGGTTGTGGGCACAGGGAAGAAATAGGCAGGGGTCAGATCATGCGAGGGCTTGAAACATGGTTAGAAGTTTGTGTTTTGTTGTAAATGGGCTGTGACACCATTGAAAAGTGATAGCAAGGTTGGGGGTTGGTGACAGGATCTAAATTCAGCATTGATGAGATGAGGATGGAATAGGATTAAAGAATATAGGAAAATGGCACTCGTGGTGATAGTAGCCAATGGACTGACTGAGCACTTGTGGGGCATGCCTTGAAGATTGAAGACATAGAAGTGGGGGACTTGTGTCTTCAATGAGCAGATGAAGGCAAGAGGCAGCAAAAGTGGGTATTACTAGTAATGTCATTACATTTCTAGTCAAAGAATGATGAAATCTGGAGTAAAATAGAGCACAGAAATTTTGGGGGTGGCCTTTTGAAAGGAGTTTCCTATTTAGGTCACTACCAAGGTAAACAGCACTGAGGGGGGACATGGGGATGTGCGGCTCTGGAGTTAATGAAACAAGGACATGACGTCAGCTGTTGGCTTTGAAGAAGAGCGTCTTTGAACCACACAGTGTCCGGTGAATACGTCAAAGTGTTTTTCAAAACTAACACCTTTTTCAGTGCCACTATTTTCCCACAAAGATTGTCTGCCACCATTTCTGTAATAGAAATTACTGCAGTCAAAAAAGTAGTGTCCCCTCCATTTTTCTTCCTATGTTTACATATTAATTTGTCATTCAAATGCATGTTTACTGTGCACCTACTATGTGCAAAAAGTGAGTGAGCATGAGCTAGCTCCCCTGAACACTCTGACTTCTCCTACAGTTCTCACTCACTCCATTCCAACTATGTCATCTTCTTGTTGTTTCTCAAGTACTCCAGGCCTGTTATTGCCTCAGGGTCTTCACACAAGCTAGAACACACTTTCTATAGATTTCCTTTTGACTCTTTCCCTCACTTACTTCAGGCTTTTCCTGGAAGTCACCTTCTCAGTGAGGTCTTTCCTGGCCACCCAACCTAATTTTAAAACACGCTTTCTCTGCCTCTCCCAGCTGTGCTTCTTTTGCCCTTTCTTGACACTTGTCACTACTTGACCTACCATTCATTCAACGTATTTATCTTTTTTATCATCTCCCTCCCTCACTAGAATTAACCTCCATGAGGAAAGGCATTTCTGTTCACTGCTACGTTCTCACTGCCTAGAACAATGCCTGGCATATTATAAGAGTTTAATAAATACTTGGTGAATTAATAAATGAATGAGGTAAAGGAAGTGAGATAGGAATTAACAAGCTGAATATTCCAAGCATTGGGCAATGTAGGTTATCTCCTACTTAGTGAATATTGTCCCTAGGTTTCAGGGTGAGGAAATCAAGATCTTGTGAGAATACACTACTAGCCCAGGATCACAGACCTGGTAATTAGTGGACCTCATTCTCAAAGGTAGGCCTTTCTGTCTCCCTTTAAGCCACAATGCTGCCTTGCACAAATCAATGTCACAATGACTTAAAGAGGGACTTTCAGAGTGGAGCTGTTGCTTAGCAGCCAGTATTAGTTACACCCTTTATTTTCTTGGTTAAAGTCCACATGTGAGAGTGCCAACTCATGGAAATAATGCATGAGAGAGCCACATTTACTGAAAGGTCCCCTGAGGAACTGTTCTTTCCCAGAACTACTGGGAAATCCAGAAGGTCCGTGCTGTCTTCTCTACCTGGGAACTTGAGAGGCAACGAAACAGTATCTGGGATCAGGCAGCCATACATCTGGGACTTTGATAAAGGTAATCATGTCCTTGGACTCTAGCAGATGTATGAAAACTCATCCTTTCAGTGTTGGAGTCTAACTGGAAAGAAGTAGAATACACACAGGATTACACAAGGTATCTGATTCTGTATGGAAGCAGAAAGAGCGTTCCACTTACCCAATCATCTACTTTAGCAAGGGCCACCTTCCATCTTAATAAACATGCACTGTTTCTTTATTTGCACAAAGATACCCCTGGAGCTGGCTGCAGCCCTGGGAATGGAGGTGGTCAAGCGGAGGTGCATTAATACTTGTTAAATCCCAAATATAGGTTAGTCCCTCAATGTATGAGATTTGTCCTTGTGTTAGCTCCTAAATTATTATGGCATTCTTAGGAGGAAATAAATGATTCATGCCATTTAATAGATAAACCAAGGCTTAGGAAGTTTAAGTAACTTCCACAAGACCATATAGCTAGTCAGTGACACACTAATACTTATTGAAAGCCAGTTCTGAGAAATTTCAAAGCGTTTGTTCAGTCCTCTACTGTCGTATGGGAAATGTAGGCTTTAAGAAAGTTTGAAAGATAGGATATAGAAAGTATATTTTCTTCCCCTCTTTCTCTCTTTTCCAGAATAGGGATCTCTATTCTCTTAAACAGGGACTCTCAACCCTGCTTTGAGTAATAGAATATTTTATAACACCCTATTTATTATGCTAAAATTAGAATTAATTCATGGATAATATAACCTACCACATGTAATTTCACAAACAACTCAGTATAATGCCCTAACTATAAAGAAGAAAAAATAATTTTTAACAAAATAATATGGATTTCAGTATATAAATGTTCAGATGTAACTACTTTAAAGACAGTGAAGTAATCAGCTTCTTGCACAATAAGTTGTGTAATGAATTAGTCTGAAATTAAGAGAAGATCAAAAGTCCTTTCATATAAGCAGTTTAGGAAAATAAAAGAACAGAGTTATAAGTGGACACTAGAACAAAAACCAGCATTGGGAGAATTCATAACACTTTGGATTCACTGATTTCTGACAGCAGAAAAAGGTAAATAGCTTTAGTTGAAATAGGAACAATACCCAGACAAATTACAAGCCATTGAAGTGAAATAAGGAAGAGAGTGTGAATATGCTATATTTTACTGATATATTATATTTTACCTATTTATGGGGTACATGTGATATTGTTACTTGCATAAAACATATAATGACGAAGTCAGGGTATTTGAGGTGTCCAGTACTTTGAGTATTTGTCACTTCTATGTGTTAGGAACAATTCAAGTCCTCTCTTCCAGTTACTTTGAAATATACAACTTACTATCATTAGCCATAGTCACTCTACTCTGCTGTCGAATGATTGATAGAACTTACACCTTTTATCTAAGTGTATGTTTGTTTCTGTTAACCTACCTCTCTTCACCCCCCACCACCCATTCACCCTTTCCAGCCTCTGGTATCTATCATTCTATTCTCTATTCTCTACCTTTATGAGATCAACTTTTTAAGCTCCTGCATATAAGTAGAACATGTGACATTGTCTTCCTGTGTCTGGGTTATTTCACTTAACATAATGACCTACAATTCCATCCATGTTGCTACAAGTGACATGATTTCATTTTTTTTTTTAATGACCAAATAGTATTTCATTGGGTATATACACCACATTTTTTCTAACCATTCATCTGTTTATTTCATACCTTTACTATTGTGAATAGTGCTGCAATAAACACGCAAGTGTAGGTGTCCCTTTGATACACTGCTAGATCATATGGTAGTTTTATTTTTAGTTTTTCGAGCAAATTCCATACTGTTTTCCTTAGTAGTTACACTAATTCACATTCATGCCAACAATATGTAAGAGTTCCCTTTTCTCCACATTCTCATCAGCATCTTTTATTTTTATTCTTTTTAATAATAGCCATTTTAACTGGGGTGAGATGGTATCTCATTGTAGTTTTAATTTGCATTTATCTGATGATTAGTAATATTGAGTATTTTTTCATATACATGTTAGCCATTTCTTTGTCTTCTTTTAAAAATTGCCCATTCATGTCTTTTGTCCAATTTTTAGTGAGATTATTTGTTTTTTTATTGTTGAGTTGTTTTACTTCCTTGTATATTCTGGATATTAGTCCCTGTCTGATGAACACTTTGCAAATATTTTCTCCCATTCAACAGGTTATATCTTCACTCTGTTGATTGCCTCCTTTGCTGCACAGAAGCTTTTTAGTTCAATATTGTCAAATGGATAGATTATAAACGTTTTCTCCCACTCTGTAGGTTGTCTGTTCACTCTGATGTTAGTTTCTTTTGCTGTGCAGAAGCTCCTTAATTTAATTAGATATCATTTGTCAATTTTTGCTTTTGTTTCAATTGCTTTTGGCAATTTCATCATGAAATCTTTTCCCATGCCTTTATACTGAATGTTATTGCCAAGCTTTTGTTCTAGGGTTTTTATAGTATTGGTTTGTTTGTTTTTTTTTTAACTGTACTTTAAGTTCTGGGATACATGTGCAGAACGTGCAAGTTTTACATAGGTATACATGTGCCATGGTGTTTGCTGCATCTAGCAATCCATTATCTAGGTTTTAAGTCCTCCATGCATTAGGTATTTGTCCTAATGCTCTCTTTCCCCTTGCCCCTACCCACTGACAGGTCCTGGTATGTGATGTTCCTTCCTTTAGTCCATGTGTTTTTATTGTTCAACTCCCACCTATGGGTGAGAACATGCAGTGTTTGATTCTCTGTTCCTGTGTTTGCTAAGAATGATGGTTTCCAGCTTCATCCATGTCCCTACAAAGGACATGAACTCTTTCTTTTTTATGGCTGCATAGTATTTTATGGTGTATGTGTGCCACATTTTCTTTAGCCAGTCTATCATTGATGGGCATTTGGGTTGGTTCCAAGTCTTTGCTATTTTAAATAGTGCTGCAATAAACATAAAGTGCATGTGTCTTTATAGTAGAATGATGTATAAACTTTGGATACATACTCAGTAATGGGATTGCTGGGTCAAATGATATTTCTGGTTTTAGATCCTTGAGGAATCGCCACACCATCTTCCACAATGATTTAACTAATTTACACTCCCACCAACAGTGTAAAAGATTCCTATTTCTCCACAGCCTTGCCAGTATCTGTTGTCTCCTGACTTTTTAATGATTACCATTCTAACTGGCATGAGATGGTATCTCATTGTGGTTTTGATTTGCATTTCTCTAATGACCAGTGATGAAGAGCTTTTTTTCCTATGTTTCTTGGCCACATAAATGTCTTCTTTTGAGAAGTGTCTGTTCATATCCTCCACTCACTTTTTGATGGGGCTGTTTTTTTCTTGTAAATTTAAGTTCCTTGTAGATTCTGGATATTAGACCTTTGTCAGACAAATAGATTGCAAAAATTTTCTCCTGTTCTGTAGGCTGCCTGTTCACTCTGATGATAGTTTCTTTTGCTGTACAGAAGTTCTTTAGTATAATTAGATCACTTTTGTCAATTTGGCTTTTGTTGCAATTGCTTTTGGTGTTTTACTCATGAAAAAGACACCAGTCCCAATGGAATTAACTGGGTACTTCAGTGGAAAATGCAGAAATCACCCACCTTCTGTGTTGGTCTTGCTGGGAGCTGCAGACAGGAGCTGTTCCTATTTGGCCACCTTGCCAGATCTCCCTAGTTTTGGGTTTTATATTTAAGTCTTTAATCCATCTTGAGCTAATGTTTGTATAAGGTGTAAAGAAGGGGTCCAGAATTTGCAGCTGAATTCTACCAGAGATACAAAGAGGAGCTGACACCCTTTCTTCTGAAACTACTTCAAACAATTGAAAAGGAGGAACTCTTCCCTAACTCATTTTATGAGTCTAGTATTATCCTGATACCAAAGCCTGAAAGAGATACAACAGAAAAAGAAAACTTCAGACCAATATCCTGATGAACATCAATGCAAAAATTCTCAATAAAATGCTGGCAAACCTGAATACAGCAGCATACCAAAAAACTTATCCGCCACAGTCAAGTTGGCTTCATCCCCAGGATGCCGACATATCCAAATCACTAAATGTAATTCATTTAAGTCCTGGGATACATGTGCAGAATGTGCAGGTAACAATAAATGTAATTCATTTATTGATTACACTAAAAACAAAATCACGTAATTATCTCAATAGACACAAAAATAGCCTTTGATAAAATTCAACATTCCTTCATGTTAAAAACTCTCAGTAAACTAGGTATTGAAGAAATAGACCTCAAAATAATAAAAGCTATTTATGACAAACCTACAGCCAATAGCATATTAAATGGGCAAAAGTTGGAAGCATTCCCCTTGAAAACTGGCACAATATAAGGATGCCCTGTCTCACCACTCCAATTCAACGAAGTATTGGAAGTTTTGGCTGGGACAATCAGGCAAGAGAAAGAAATAAAGTATATTCAAACAGGAAGAGAAGAAGCCAAATTGTCTTTGTTTGCAAATGACATAATCCTATATCTAGAAAACCCCAGTCTCAACCCAAAAATTTCTTAACTTGATAAGCAACTCCAGCAACGTCTCAGGATATGAAAATCTATGTGCAAAAGTCACAAGCATTCCTATACACCAAACACAGACAAGCACCCAATTCAAATTTTGAATGAACTTCCATTAACAATTGCTATAAAGAGAATAAAATACCTAGGAATACAGCTAACAAGAGACGTGAAGGATCTCTTCAAGGAGAACTACAAACCACTGCTCAAGGAAATCAGAGAGGACACAAACAAATGGAAAAATATTCCATGCTCATGGATAGGAAGAAACAATATTGTGAAAATGACCATATTGCCCAAAATAATTTATCAGTTCAATGCCATTCCCATTAAACTACCATGGACATTTTTCACAGAATCAGAAGAAACTGGCCAAAGCAATTTACAGATTCAATGCTATTCCTCTCAAACTACCAACATCATTCTTCACAGAACTAGAAAAAACTATCTTGAAATTCATATGGAACAACAACCAAAAGAAAAAAAAAACAGCTTATGTAGCCAAGACAATCCTAAGCAAAAGAACAAAGCTGGAGGCATCATACTACCTGATTTCAAAATATACTATAAGGCTGCAGTAACCCAAACAGCATGGTACTAGTACAAAACAAGCACATAGACCAATGGAACAAAATAGGTAACTCAGAAATAAGACCACACATCTACAACCATCTGATCTTTGACAAACCTGATAAGAGCAAGCAATGGGGAAAAATCCTATATTTAATAAATGGTGCTGGGAGAACTGGCTATCCATATGCAGAAAAAGTAAATACTACTTTTTAATATTAATTTGTATCCTGAAACTTTACTAAATTTATTTATCAGTTCTAACAGTGTTTTGGTAAGGTCTTTATGTGTTTCTATAAAAGGATTATGTCTTCCACAAAAAGAAACAATTCGACTTCCTCCTTTCCAACTTGAATGCCCTTCATTTATTTCTCTTGCCTGATTTCTCTGGCTAGGACTTTCAATACTATGTTGAATAAGAGTGGTGAGACTGAGCATCTTTGTCTTCTTCTAGTTCTTAGAAGAAAAGCCTTCACCTTTACCCTTTTCAGTAAGATGTTAGCTGTGGATCTGTTATGGATAACCTTTATTATGTTGAGATATATTTCTTATATATCAAATGTATTAAGAGTTTTTTAAAATCAAGAAGGAATGTTGAATTTTATCTAATATTATTTTCTGCCTCTATTGAAATGATTGTATGATTTTTGTTTATTCCATTGATGTGATGTGTGACATTTATTTGTGTATGTGAAGACATCCTTGCCTTCCTGGGATAAATCCCACTGGATCATGGTGTGTTATTCTTTTGATATGTTGTTGGATTCTGGCTGCTGGCATTTTTTGGGAAATGTTTGTGTCTGTGGTCATCTGAGATATTGGCCTACAGTTTTTTTGTTGTTGTTGTTTTGTCCTTATCTGGTTTGGATATCAGGGTTATGTTGGCCTAATGATTTAGGGAGAATTCCCTCCATTTTAATTTTTTAGAATACTTCGAGAAGGATTGATACTAATTCATGTTTAAAGATTTGGTAGAATTAAGTGATGAAGCGATTCAGTCCTGGACTCTTCTTTATTTGAATTCTTTTTATTACTGATTGAATCTCATTACTTTTTATTGGTCTGTTCAGCTTTTCTATTTCTTCATGGTTGAATCTTGGTAAATTCTTTGTATCTAGGAATTTATCTATTTACTCTAGATTTTTAAATTCATTGGTTTATAGCCATTCATAGCAGTCTCTAATGATCTTTCATATTTCTGTGGTATCTGTTGTGACACCTCCCTTCTCATTTCTGATTTTCTTTATTTGGGTCTTCTCTGTTTTCTTCTTAGTCTCCTGAAGGTTTGTTTATTTGTTTATCTTTTCAAAAAATCAATTTTTTATTTTGTTGATCTTTTGTATTTTTCTGGCCTTAATTTTGTTGTTTATCTTTATTATTTCTTTTCCTGTACTAATTTGGGGTTTTGTTTGCTCTCACTTTTCCAGTTCCTTGAGGTACATTATTAGGTTGTTTATTCACATGGAATATTGTTTCCATCCCTCCACTTTCAGTCTATTTGAATCTTTCTAGTTTTTTAAGGTAGGCATTTATTGCTATACATCTGTCTCCTAATATTGCTTTTGCTGTGCCCCAGAGGTTTTGATATGCTGTGTTTCTGTTTTCACTTATTTCAAAAATTTTTTAAATTGTATTCTTAATTTCTTACTTCACCCATTGGTTGTTCAGATGCATGCTGTTTAATTTTAACTATGCATATATTTGTATAGTTTTCAAAGTTCTTCTTGGTGTTGATATATAGTTTTGTTCCATTGTGATCTAAGAAAATAATTAGAATGATTTTTATTTTTAAAAATTTGTTGGGACCTGTTTTGTGTCCTATTATTGGTCAATCCTGGAGACTGCTTCATGTGCTGATAAAAAGAACGTGCTTTCTGTAGCTGTTAGGTGAAATGTTCTGTAACTCTGTTAGGTCCATTTTGTCTAAGGTGCCATTTAAAAAATTCATGTTTCTTTGTTGATTTTCTGTCTACATGATCTGCCCAATGCTGAGAAAAGGTGTTAAAGTCTTTAAATATTATTGTATTGGGGTCTATCTCTCTCTTTAGATCTAATAATATTTGCTGTATGTATCTCGATGCTCTAGTGCTGGGTGCATAGACATTTACAAATACTATATTCTCTTGCTGAATTGATTCCTTTATTATTCTATAATGTCCTTCTTTGTCCCTTTTCACAGTTTTTAACTCAAAGTCTGCTTTGTCAAATATAAAGATAGCTACTCCCACTCATTTTTTATTTCCATTTGCATGTAATACTTTTTCCACCCCTTTATTTTCAGTCTATGTTTGTCTTTATATGTGAGGTGAGTTTCTTGCAGACAGCTTACATTTGAGTCTTTTTAAAAGTCCATTCAGCCAGTCTGTATCTTTTAAATGGCCAATTTAATCCATTTACATCCTATTGTTACTAACAGGTGAAGACTTACTCCTGTCCTTTTATTGATTGTTTTCTGGTTATTTTATATATTCTTTGTTCTTTGTTTTCTCTAATATTGTTTATTTTTCTGATTGGATGATTTTCTGTAGTGATAAGTTTAATGACTTTTTATTTCTCTTTTGGGAATCACTTCTAACAGTGGGTTTTGTAGCCTCTTATGTTTTCATGATGCTGGTTCTTGTCTTTTCACTTCCAGATGTAAGACTCCCTTGAGCATTTCTTGTAAGGCCTGTCTAGCGGTGATGAACTCCCTTAGTTTTTGCTTGTCTGAAAAATTTTACTTTTCCTTTATTTCTTTTTCTTTTAATTTTTATTTTAGGTTTGGGGGTACATGTGAAGGTTTGTTACATAGGTAAACATGTGCCACAGTAATTTGTTGTACACATTATTTTATTATCAAGTTATTAAGCTCAGTATTCAAGTTATCTTTTTTGCTGTTCTCCCTCCTCTCACCCTCCTTCCTCAAGTAGACCCCTTTCTTGTGGTTTTCCTTTCTTGTGTTTGTAAGTTCTTATCATTTAGCTCCAACTTATAAGTGAGAGCATGCAGTATTTGGTTTTCTATTCCTGTGTTAGTTTGCTAAGGATAATAGCCCCAAGTTTCATTCATGTTCCCACAAAAGGCATGATCTTACTCTTTTTTATGGCTGCATAGTATTATGTAGCATATATGTGCCACATTTTCTTTATCCAATCAGTCATTGATGGACATTTAGGTTAATATCATGTATTTGCTATCGTGAATAGTGCTGCAATGAACATTTGTGTGCACATGTCTTTATGGTAGAATGATTTATATTTCTTTGGGTATATACCCAGTAATGGGATTCCTAGGTTGAATGGTAGTTCTGCTTTTAGCTCCTTGAGGAATAGCCATATGGCTTTCCACAATGGTAGAACTAACTTACACTCCCACCAATGTATGTAAGTGTTTCCTTTTCTCTGTAACCTAGCCAGCATATCTCTTTCTCTCTCTCTCTTCTTTTTTTAATATATATTTTATTGTACTTTAGGTTCTGGGTACATGTGTAGATCATACAGGATTGCTGCATAGGTACATACATGGCAATGTGGTTTGCTGCCTCCATCCCCCAGTCACCTATATCTGGCATTTCTCCCCATGTTATCCCTCCCCAACCTCCCTACCCACAACTGTTCCTCCCATAGTCCCCCCAACAGACCCCAGTGTGTGATGCTCCCCTCCCTGTGTCCATGTGTTCTCATTGTTCAACACCCACCTATGAAAGAGAACATGTGGTGTTCGATTTTCTGTTCTTGTGTCACTTTGCTGAGAATGATGGTTTCCAGATCCATCCATGTCCCTACAAAGGACATGAACTCTTCGTTTTTTATGACTGCATAGTATTCCATGGTGTAGATGTGCCACATTTTCCTTGTCCAGTCTATCATCGATGGGCATTTGGGTTGCTTGCAAGTCTTTGCTATTGTGAACAGTGCCACAATGAACATACGTGTGCATGTGTCTTTGTAATAGAACGACTTATAATCCTTTGGATATATACCCAGTAATTGGATTGCTGGGTCAAATGGAATTTCTATTTCTAGATCCTTGAGGAATCACCACACTGTCTTCCACAATGGTTGGACTAATTTACACTCCCACCAACAGTGTAAAAGTGTTCCTGTTTCTCCACATCCTCTCCAGCGTCTGTCTCCAGATTTTTTAATGATTGCCATTCTAACTGGCATGAGATGGTATCTCAATGTGGCTTTGATTTGCATTTCTCTAATGACCAGTGATGATGAGCATTTTTTCATATGTGTGTTGGCCTCATAAATGTCTTCTTTTAGAAAGTGTCTGTTCATGTCCTTTACTCACTTTTAAATGGGTTCGTTTGTTTCTTGTAAATCTGTTTTAGCTCTTTGTAGATTCTGGATATTAGTCCTTTGTCAGATGGGTAGATTGTAAAAAATTTTTCCCATTCTATTGGTTTCCAGTTCACATTAATGATTGTTTCTTTTGCTGTATGGAAGCTCTGGAGTTTAATTAGATACCATTTGTCTATTTTGGCTTTTGCTGCCAATGCTTTTGGTGTTTTAGTCATTAAGTCCTTGCCTATGCCTATGTCCTGAATGGTTTTGCCTAAGTTTTCTTCTAAGGTTTTTATGATGTTAGGTCTTATGTTTAAGTCTTTAATCCATCTGGAGTTAATTTTAGTGTAAGGTGTCAGAAAGGGGTCCAGTTTCTGTTTTCTGCACATGGCTAGCCAGTTATCCCAACACCATTTATTAAACAGGGAATCCTTTCCCCATGGCTTACTTTTGTCAGGTTTGTCAAAGATCAGATGGTTGTAGATGTGTGGCATTGCCTTCAAGGCTTCTGTTCTGTTCCATTGGTCTATATCTCTGTTT
>CAUYLG010036708.1:0-27886 GCA_963573385.1 Cacajao melanocephalus | reverse complement strand
TTTTCATCCCTTATTCCTTCCTGTCTCCATTGTTAAGCACAATTATTGGCATAAAAGAGATTTTTAATATCCATTTTTAGACTGCATTCTAGCCTGGGCAATAGAACAAGAATCCCGTTCTCTCTCCCTCTTTCTCTTCCTCTTTCTTTCTTTCATTCTTTTTTTTCTTTCTTTCGCTCTTTTTCTTTCTTCTTTTCTCTCTTTTTCTTTCAATATATAAAAAAAAGAAAGAAAGCATTATATCAACCTAATTAACAACATATTTTCTTTCGTCATTCATAAAGTAATGGTGCATTTTACAAATGAATGGTGCCTCAAACTTGATGGTCTTTGTAGCTGTGGAGATGGGTGAGATGATTGAAAGACAGAACATAGAACAAGAGGAGCAGAAGATCCAGAGGAAAATCTTTAGAATCATTACCAAGTAATTTGATAATATATATCTGAAGCATAAAAATATTGATATTCCTTTATCCTGTTTTGGGTAATTCATTCCAAGGAAGTCATCTAAGAGGAGAAAAGAAAATAATTATATTACGGGATGGTGGCTTACTTTCACGGAGAAGTGAGATGGGCATGGACAGCAGTCTCAGAAGCTGGACTATGACCCTGAGTCCCAGCTCTCTACCACTGGCAAGGACATAATGCTTGTGCCAAACTAGAGACATGGTCCATTGTTATTCAGAATGTAGTAGCAGCTCTGGTGAGCCAACAGCTTTGGTGTCCTGGTCATCTTTTTCTCTCTCCTAAAGGGTATATAGAGGATCCTGACTTCTCTGTGTATTTCACATTTATTCCTGCCGAGAGAGGAGGAAACTGGATCAGTTTGACACCATCCAATATGGTACCCTACTATTGGGCAGTCTCCTGCAGAGCGTCTGCATGGGCCTTTGCCATAGACATGGCTGCCCTTTGGCCCAGGCACAGATCCCCTGGCTCAGTAGTAGTCACAGGAATGGCGGAGTCACATGCATGGAGCATAATGAATACGAAGAAAGACTTGTCTTGGCTTCTTTCCTCAAAGGCAGGTGACTATGGGCATGGCAGGCTCTTAGAATTTAGGGACTACCCAGACTACAGAATTTGGGAAGAGGGGAAAGGGTGTACTTTTTATTGTGAAAAAAAAAAAAAAGGAAAGGAATCTAAATATCTGAAAATAGTAACATGGTTATTCCATTATTTTAGCACATTCACTCGATAGAATTATATGCACATTCTACAGGGGACAATTATGATTAACAAGAATAACAAGTAGCAAAATGGAAAAAGGAGACTATAATATTGAACATAGCTGTGACTGAAATTTCATAAAAATATACATTATATGGAAAATTATAATCGTTGCGAAGCAAATGGGATTATGAGTGACTATTTTCTCTATAGTTTGAATTTTGTGCAGAATTATTACATTATTTGATAATCATGATAGAAGCAGAAGAAAACATGATTTAAACAATTGTAGTTTATGAAATAAAGCCATCAATCCAACTTCCTAAAAGATGGACAATCTCAAGTTGCAAATTGCTAAAATGTGAATTAATAGAAACTATAGAAAAGCGACCAATAAAGAGGTCTGACCTAAGTAAGGGTGCTTTTAAATGGACTCAAAAAGACCTAAGACAGAATAATTCATTTCCCCTCATGTTTCTTTCATTAAAAGTAAATTTGTTTCCAGTGCAATCGTTCTTGCAAAAACCAAACAGATTTTAATATCACTACTACTTTAAAACATCTTGACTTCTTCAAAGATCTCAAAGGATTTTCATACATAATGAGCTTTTCTACCCTGACAATTGGGTATAATTATTAGTCCCATTTTACAGAGGAGAAATTGGCAAAGACCTGTCTCAGATCTAGCATTGCTGAATAACAATTTTCCAGCTAACTAAAGCTTATGTCCTTGGATATCAAGTATCCCTGTACTTCTACATTTAGCATTACTCTCTTTCATCAATGAATTAACATTTTATCTGCCTTCTTAAACAGGATATATTGAGCATAATTTCGCTTTTAAAAGGGAGGGTTCTAGTTATTAAAATAAATATCAATAATTATATACTAACGTAATTTATGACTTCATAGGTTATTTAAATTTCTAATTATTGGTATGGAAAAATGGCCTCAGATACGATTTTTGCCTTTTGCATTGCTGAATCATTATTCCTGAATTTATGTATCAGGGCGTGTATGTGTGGTGTGATGTGTGGGTGTGTGTGTATGAAACTATACACCCACTCCATCCATGTGGTCATAATGGAAAAAGCCATCATTGGGAAATATGATCTGTTCCCCACACTGGACCATAAATATTTGGTGCAGGAGTGGGCACATGACTGAAGATGTGCACACACAAGCACACACACACACACACACACACACACACACTCATATGCCATCCAGGTTCAGCGAGCTTGCCTTTTTCACCACTCCTCCTTAATTCTACTTCTGATTCGCTGTAGACATAGAGCCTAATAAACAAGTTGTGTAAAATAAGAGTTTAAAACTATTGTGCTAGGTACTTTTTTTTTTTTTTTTTTGAGACAGAGTCTTACTCTGTCACCCAGGCTGCAGTCCTGGAATGCAATGGCATGATCTGGGCTCACTGCAACCTCCACCTCCCGGGTTCAAGCTATTCTCCTGTCTCAACCATCCAAATAGCTGGGATTACAGGCACACGCTGCCATGCCTAGCTAATTTTTTGTATTTTTAGTAGAGACAGCGTTTTACCGTGTTCCCCTGGCTGGTCTCGAACTCCTGAATTCAGACAATCCACCCGCCTCAGCCTCCCAAAGTGCTGGGATTATAGGCATGAGCCACTGGTCCTGGCCTTGTGCTAGGTACTTTTTTATATGCAAAATTATAAGCTTTGGTATATGGCTATTCAGAGACTCTTTCATAGAGAATTAAGATGGTTGGATGAAGAAGCCTCAATTAAGGGAAGATTGAGAGACAGCTATGTGCTAGGCAGGGACATAATTATATTTGTGTTCCACTCCATAATTTCTGGAAAAGTTCCCTCATTTTATCTGGAATTATTCATCCCTTCTATCCATGTGATTATAATTGGAAAAGCCATGCTTGGGCAATGTGACCCCCTCTTCCCACAGGGCCATAGAAGTTTGGTACAGGAGTGGGCACATGACTGGCCATTCAGTTTTTTCCCTGGACATTTGAAATAGGAAGGGAGGGAGGGAGGAAGAGTGAGAGATCATTCTCTTTCCATGTGGCTGGACCTGTCAAATGACAATTCTGTGAGCTGTAGGTCATATTTCTGTCATGTGAACTTCAAGGCAGAGAAGGCAGTAAGAGAGGATGGAGCAGATGCAGAGATGAGAAACAGGGAGAAGCCTGACAGCCTCTGAGAGTCTGGGTGTAGTCACTTCCTGAGGCCCAGCGAAATTTTTGCCCTTGGATTCCATGAAATATCCATGCATCCTCAAGGTGATATTCAAAATAGTTAATACAAAACTGGGGAAAAAAAAATAAAAGACAGTGCCAGACAGACATCTGGGACATGGTTCTAGAAGTCCACTGCCATTCCACACATTCCCTCTTTTGCTGTGAAGTACAGAGAATCCTGAGAAATCCCCAACTGGCTGAGGTAGAGAGGAGGCATTTGGGGGTGTCAGAGTAATAGGAACAGAGGTATTTTACAACATAAACAACCAGTCTTCCCATGCAAGTGCACCCAGCCGACTATCAGCCATGTCTGTATTCTTATAAGAAATGTTGCAGGCCGAGCACAGTGGCTCACGCCTGTAATCCCAGCACTTTGGGAAGCCGAGGTGGGTGGATCACGAGGTCAGGAGTTCAAGACCAGCCTGGCCAAGATGGTGAAACCCTGTCTCTGCTAAAAATACAAAAATTAGCCGGGTGTAGTGGCAGTCACCTGTAATCTCAGCTACTCGGGAGGCTGAGGCAGATAATTGCTTGTACCTGGGAGGAGGAGGTTGCAGTGAGCTGAGATCGCACCTCTGCACTCTAGCCTGGGCGACAGAGCAAGACTTCTTCTCAAAAAAAGAAAAGAAAAGAAAAAAGAAATGTTGCTAAGCTAGTTTTAGTGGTTTCTGATACAATTTTAAGAGTCCTAAAGAAAATGATTTATGCTGTGTCATAGTTTGCCATCTATTTTGCTGACCAAATTTGATGGTAACCTCATAAAGCCTTGGGAACTGGAACAAACCTTGAAATAATTGTCTAGTTTCCCAGCCAAATTTACTCTTCATACTAATAATTTATTGCAAGGTAGGAAAAAACTGTATCTTGTAATTCAATATAAACATCAGAAATACAACTTACGAATTAACTTTTTCTTATTACAATGTAATATATGTTCACTGTAGAAAAAAATTAAACATAGGTGAAGAAAGCAAAAAATTTGACACTCACTTATTCAACCACCAGTTAAGGAATAAAAATCACTACTAACTCCTTTGTATATATCCTGATTTCATGTATTTATATATTTCCTAGTTTTTGAATGAATAATTTTATATGGAAACCATATTTTACTTAATGTATTATGATCTTTCTATAAAATCCAGGTTATTAAAACTAATCTCTAGTCCTACATTTCATTTCTTGGGTGCTTAGGCATTAGCGGAAACAAGGAGGACAGAGCTTCAGAGTTATTTGAAGTTCAAGGTTTATGTAGCTCTTCGCTCCTTGCTCACAGTCTGGATCTCATGAGAAAAGGCTGAAAAGGTTGACCTTATTTCCCAGCAGAATTATTCATGTTACCACTTTTATTTAGGATTCCACTTAGCTAGATGTGTCTGACTATCTGAGAAAGGATGAATTTACACATTCAGCAGCAGATACACTGAAATCAACAAAGTCCATTATTTAATCTCCTATTAGGTCCTCATTGCAGACTGAGAGGAAGATAACTGAGTTATGGAACTTCCTATATCACTTAGCTTCCTTCACTTTTATCCATTGGAAAGTTTTTTAAAATAAGAAAAGCAGTTTGCATTTAATCACCAAGACTTATATCCAGAGTATTGTGAAAATGATACAAATTGCTGGTGTTACAGAGGCTCTGCCAGATCAAGGGAAGTGGCTGAAAAGAGAAGAAATGGAGATGCACGAGGATTCCAATGGAGAAGTCACAGATGAAGGGTCAGAGTCACAGTAACAAATGTTGGTAAAGATGTTGAGAAACTGGAACTTCCATACACTGCTGGTGGGAATGTAAAATGGTGCAACCACTCTAGAAAATACTTTGGCAGTTCCTCAAAGTGTTAAACATGGGGTTATCATATGGCCTGGCAATTCCATTCCTAGGTACATACCCTGAAGAATGAAAGCTTATATTTATACAAAAGTATGTACACAAATGTTCATAGTAGCATTATTCATATAGCCAAACAGTAGAAATAATCCAAATGTTCATCAGCTGATAAATGGATAAACAAAAATGTAATTCAAACAGTGAAATATTATTAAGCAACAAAAAGGAATGAAGTACTGACACAGGCTGTAACATGGGAGGACCTTGAAAACATTATGCTAAGTGAAAAAAGTCATTCACGAAAAACTGCATACTGTATGATTTAATGTATACGCAATGCCCAGAATGGGCAAATTTATAGAGACAGAAAGTAGATTAATGGGCTGGGAAAGTAGAGGAGGAGAAATGGGATTGACTGCTAGTAGGTACAAGATTTCTTTTGGGGATAATGAAATGTTCTAAAATTAATTGTGGTAATAATTACACAACTCTTATCTGTTGTATACCCTAAATGGGTTAATTTTATGGTATGTAAATTATATTTCAATAAAGATTTTTTAAAACAAGAGAGAAAATTATACTTTTAAAAGTCCATTTCAGCTTCCTCAATTTCTCTGGCTGACATCAAGGCTGTTGTACCAAGATACTGCTACAGAAATAGTGTGTGGTCTTTCAGTACTATGTTCAGCTGTAAGTCAGGGCTTTAAAACAAAGCCCAGATGATAGACCAGTATAGCAAACCAAACTTAGGCCTTGTAAAAAAAAAAAATACCGCAAATGAGAAATGTTAGCTTTAGGACCTCATGAGCTATTGCAACATAGTTAAAATTACTATAGGTACGAGATCCAACAAATGGATCAAACGCCAGTCCTTGATTTGAGTTAAAGTCTTCTAAAGATCATAAGAAGATACAAGAGTAATTTTTTAAGTCCCCAGAAAACAACAACAACAAAAAAAAAAAAAAAGAAGGAAGAAAGGAATGAAGGAGAGAAGGAAAGACAAATGAAGGTGTTCATTAAAAAAACAAGTTCACCAAAGTGGCTCAAATGCATTCTTCTTCTTCTTCTTCTTCTTTTTTCCTGCTTGCCTTATCTTTCTGGAAGGAATGAATGCTCCTGATGGTCAGGGCCCATGGGCCGCCTTTTGAGGTCTTCCATGGCATTTATACAGCCCTGTGAGAGTGAATTCTTTTTTTTTTTTTTTAATGGAGTTTTGCTCTTGTTACCCAGGCTGGAATGCAATGGTGTGACCTTGGCTCACTGCAACCTCTGCCTCCCGGGTTCAATGGATCCTCCTGCCTCAGCCTCCCAAGTAGCTGGGATTATAGGCATGCACCACCATGCCTGGATAATTTTTTTTTGTATTTTTAGTAGAGATGGGGTTTCTCCATGTTGGTCTGGCTGGTCTCGAATTCACAACCTCAGGTGATCTGCCCACCTCGGCCTCCCAAAGTGCTGTGATTACAAGCATGAGCCACCGCGCCCAGCCTGAGAGTGAATTCTAATAACCTAAGGCCCTGCATAATCCAGCTCGGGCTCAAAACTCGCTTCATCTCATTCCACAGCTGCCTGTGCACACCCTGCTCCCACACACTGGCTCCTTCCATTCCTCACATCTGCCAGGATTCCCTGACCTCAGGGCCTCTGACCATGCCTGTCCCTCTGCCTGAATGCTCTTCCATGCTCTTTTCATGTTCCCCTGGTTTTCATCCTTTAGGTCTTAGCTTAAATGTTATCTGTCAGAAAGGCCCCTCCTTACCACTGCATAGGAATTAGGTAGGTTTCTATGAAAGTCTATCCTCTCATCTGATCACTTCATAGTATTTATTGCAAGATCTTTCAACAACATTCCGCAGATAATTATACAGTCCCTACTTATGCACTGGGCACTGTTTTAGGTGCTAGGGATACAGCAGCGTACAAAACAATTCAATTCCGATTTGTTGCTTACTTCTTCATTATCTTCTTCGCTGGTGAAGTAATCCTGAGTAACAGCTCCAAGCCAGAGCCTTGGTTAGAATCCTGGCCCTTATCACTTGGCCAAATGAATTAATTGCTCTGAACCTCAGTTTCCCCATCTGTAAAACAGGCATAGTGGCAGTACTTTCTTCTTGGGGTTGTTAAGAGGATTGCACCAGTTAGCATGGTTTAGTTGCTTGGAATAATACTTAGCAAATAGTAATCCCTATAAATATGTTTGTTAATGGTTTTTGAGTGCTGGACCAATACAGTACCTAACAAATAGTTGGTTTTTAGTGAAATGAATTAATTAACTGTGGTGCCTGCAGTTAAGCCTATGTTTATATGCAAGCCAAAACAAGAGGACAGAGCAGATTAGCAAGAATTAAAGGCTCCCTTTCATGTTTGAACTCTTTGTTGGAAGAAAGCCTTTGGTTTTATAGACAGACTGTGACATTTTTGGTCAATTCCAAACCAGTGGCAGGGTTTTCTTTGGAATCTGCTGGAAATATTGTGGTTGTTTTCTACTGAAAGAGGTTCTGGGACTTTCCAGGGAGGAAGGGCTGTCAGCATCCGGCTGAGTCTGTCATCTGGCTTCTACTGTCAGATGAAAGAAACTGTCTCCAGGAGCTGGTGGAAGAATCACAAAGACACTTCTGTACTTATCCCGGATTTCTCCTGTCCTCTTCTCACTGCATACATCTACAATTTCTAATTTGATATTTTTATCCACTAGAAAATCCAAGTTGAGTTGTGAAGGAGCTAAATGCAAACTATTCTGACATTGCCAGTAGCTCCTTCCAGTTAACGTTAGCTATCACGTATAAAATGCAGCATATCAGCACCTGAATGTTCTATATGTACAAACTGCCAGGAAAGACAAAATAAAATAGAGGAATGATGATTAAAGTAATCAAAGCCATTGGGAGCCATTGACAGGTATTTACCAGGATCCTACTAAGACCTGGATTTTGAAGATCCCATGGGAAAGACCAAAAATACAAAAAAAGAGGGCTGGGCATGGTGGCTCATGCTTGTAATCCCAGCACTTTGGGAGCTGGGGCAGGTGGATCACGAGGTCAGGAGTTCAAGACCAGCCTGGCAAAGATGGTGAAACCCTGTCTCTTCTAAAAATACAAAAATTAGCCAGGTGTGGTGGTGGGTGCCTGGTAAAATCCCCGCTACTCGGGAGGCTGAGGCAGGAGAATTGCTTGAGCCTGGGAGGCAGAGGTTGCAGTGAGCCTAGATCACACCACTGCACTCCGGCCTGGGTGACAAAGCTAGAGTCCATCTCAAAAAAAAAAAAAAAAAAACCAAAACATTTTGTCACAGATTTGCCGTTAAGAAGTCAATAGTCTGTTTGGATCAAAATTTTCATACATCACAATGCGTGAAACTTTATGAAGAAGTATGTATATGTGTGATAGACAGAAAAATGCCCTCCCCCAAAGATGCCCACATCCTAATTCCAGGACCTGTGAATACGTTAGGTTACACGGCAGAGGGGAATTAAAGTTGCAAACGCAATTAAAATTGCTGATTTATTGACCTTAACATGGGTAGATTAACCTGGATTATCCAGTGAGCCCACTCTAATCACAGGAATCCTTAAAGGTGGAAGAGGGAGGCAGAGGAAGAGTTAGAGAAAGAGATATGGCAATGGAAGTCGGGGAGAGAGCTTATGTTGCTGGCTTGGAAGATGGAGGAAGGGGACCTCAGTATAGAAGTGGAGGCCACCTCCAAAAAGCGGAAAAAGAAAGGAAACAGATTCTTCTTTAGCGCTTTCAGAGGGAATGAAGGGCTGCCACCTGGATTTTAGCCCTGTTCAACTTCTGACCTGCAGAACTGCAAGATAATAAATTTGTGTTATTTCAAGCCACAACGTTTGTGATGATTTGTTAAAGCAGCAACAAAAAACTAATACAACATATAATAAAATCCTAAATTAGTAGTGTGAGACAATAAGGAAGCAGAAAGAGAGCAATGCTGACTACAGTTAGAGAAAATGACAGTGAGTGGGGTTTGAGATTGTCATTTTCACTGCTTATAGGACAAATGTGGAAAGACAAAAACTGAGAAGGGATATGTATTAAATCCACAAAATCATAAAGGGAGCAGAGATTTTTTTTTTCTAAACCCTTGATTATCAGAATCAGGAAGCACCTCCCTGAAACTTGAAAGAGGGAGCTTTAGGACGGATGGAAGAGAGGAGGGAAAGAGAAGAGAGTGGGGAAGGAAGGAAGCAAGGAGAGGAAAATAGAGAGAGACAGAAGGAAGAAAGTAAGGAATTACTTTATGCAATATAACACCCTTTTATCCCTAAACAGAAGCTGAAAATATTAAAAGCTTTAAACTTTTCAGATAAATGTAGGGATGCCAGATCCAAAATTAGTTCTGGGAAACCAAAATGTCTGGGGTAAAAATCAATCCTTTGTTGGATAATTTGCTCTCCCCTGGCCCGAGACACTAAATCCTGTCAGAGACAGGCCCAGCTTTGAGCGACTTAGAGCTGACACAGTATGGCCATTTTTGTTCTTATCTCTGGTTCGAGGATTCCTTGGAAAATAACAAAGTTGGCTTAAGTGTTCCTCTGCCTCCAACTTATAATGTGCCTGTTTTTCTGGTCTAAAAAAAAAGCAAACAAGAAAGGTTCTCATGTGATCTTCTAGGGATGAAATTGAAACCTGAGGTCTTGACCAGCTCAGAGCTTCTTAACTCTGGGGGCGTTAGTCACGCCGTTGTTCTCTTGCTGCCCGGCTGTGTGATTACTCTTCTACAGAAACTCTTCTTCCCCCTCAGACTATACTCTCTGCTTCCTACTGGAGTGCCTTCCTCTGAGCTACTGAACAGCATTCTACTCTTCAGGATGCTATAAAATAGCAGGAGGTGAAGTGACGCCTGTGGAACGTGCCAGGCCGGCTGGTTTTTGCATCTTGGGCACAACCCACATTTGCACAGATGGAATATATAGGCTTGGTTTGGATGTGTTGCAGGAGAAAACGGACCCTGGCAGCCCACGAAGCTGGACACTTGGGTGTTGAGGAAGGAAGCATTGGTGGGGGCATTACTGCAACTGTTTTCACAGTTATGAGGTGAGACCCAAAGGCCAGATGCTCAGCATTACTCACCCTTGGAGTCTCCTGGCCTGACGTGTGATAATCTAAAAGCCTATGAGTTCAGTTAGGTCTTTAAACCAGTAAGGTTTGGGAACTGGATATAGTTCCCATATGATCCATAGTTTGACAAGACTCAAAAAAAAAGGAGAACTTAACCTACCAATCTCATCCGTTTGCTTTCCCGTGGAAATGGTCATGGTGACTACAAAATCAGCTGCAATTCATTTTTAAAGCCAACTATGTACCTGTCATGTTTCCTTTTAGAACAATGGACTTAAAAATGTTTTAGGGTCCCAAGAGTTTTTCAAAAGCAGATAGGAACTATAACTGATACACACAGACTGCTAAAATAAAGCCATTTTAACCATGACATGACCATTATATAAGGTAGGGCTGGCTCTTTCACTTAGAGATGTCACTGGATGTTTATAAAATTTGCGAAGTGGAGGGCTTCTTTGACCAACATTATTGACTGTCACTCTTGCAAGAAGGAAAACCTTGGAGCTAGTTCAGTACTTATTTTATTTTATCCTATTTTTTTAAGATGAATTTTTGCTCTGTCAACCAGCTGGGAGTTCAGTGGTATGATCTCAGCTCACTGCAGCCTCCACTTCCCAGGTTCAAGTGATTCTTATGCCTCAGTCTCCCTGGTAGCTGAAATTACAGGCACAAGCCACCATGCCCAGCTAATTTTTGTATTTTTTAGTACAGACAGGGTTTCACCACGTTGCCCAGGCTGGTCTCAAACTCTGGACCTCAGGTGATCTGCCTGCCTTAGCCTCCCAAAGTGCTGGGATTACAGGCGTGAGCCACCACGCCCAGGCCTGGCAGGCATTTTAAATGGACTGTGTTATGAACTGAAGGCCAAAGGAGCAGTAGGAAACAAATGATCTTAAAACGAATTTTCTGCTGCTGACAAAAAAAAGCCCTAAGAGTTAGCATCTCTGCCTATTCCATTGATAGAGATTTCCCTGATATTCAAAGAACTTTGCTCTTTTATCTCTGCCACACCTCTTGTTCTTTCCACTGTTTATTTCTGTATCAACCACCAATATATGAGGCAATTTCGTGCATAAGGTCTTTCCTAAAGCTCAGCTCAGTTCTGTGCAGTAATTTATAGTTAAGGTCTAAATGGCACTGGTGCATATAAATAGTGTCTGTGGGCTCTGCCGCCATGAGGAAAGTACTGTGCTTAAGTGGCTCCAACACATTTGCTCAGAAAATTATGGAAGGAACTGCTGCGATCTCTGTAGGAAATTATTCAGTGAGATTCTACAGAAGATTAACGTTGCCTTGTAACAGACTTTTTGTTGTGTTGAGTCTACAAGTTTCAGTGTGGAATCTAAGGCTTTGTGGTTTTTGTTTTTTAACATCCGTCTCTGAGTTGCATCTAAAAAGAAGACATTTGGGGAAACAGAAATCTCAGGGACTTTCAAATTTCCTTGTGATTTATCATCAAGGATGAGTGGATTTGAGACATGTTTTACATTTCAGTGGTGAATGCGCAGAAAGCGGAGACTCCCCTTGGCCAAGTTGACGCCATGGGACAGATTCCTCAAATTTCCTTACAACCTTCCTTTTACTCTCATCCAAAAGCAATCTCTATTTCTGACCATTCTCCAGACCTGACTATGCAGACTTACGAAGACCCTACAGTATTCATCTGGCCCAGTGAATCCACTGCTCAAAGGTCCTCAGTACAGCTGACAAGAACCAGAAGGTCAGTGTGGCCGGAGCATGGCAAAATGGGATAGGGAAGTGGAAGATCAGGCCAAACCCCACCCTTGGAAGGGCTTAAGAAGAAAGAGTTGAGTCATCTCAGCATGTCCCCAGAGCAGTCAAAATTCTAAACCTGTGGCACTCTTGGGGGGTCTCAACCTGGCTGTGCCCTTAACCCTCCCATACCCGCCTCCCTGGGACCTGGCTAAACAACACTGTTTTGCCAGGCATGGTGGCTCATGCCTGTAATCTCAGCACTTTGGGAGGCTGAGTTGGCAGAATCACCTGAGGTCAAGAGTTTGAGACCAGCCTAACCAATATAGCGAAACCCCATCTCTATTAAAAATACAAAAAATAGCTGAGGGTGGTGGGATTCCGAGTAATCCCAGCTACTCGGAATTCAAAGGCAGGAGAGTCGCTTGAACCTAGGAGGTGGAACTTGCAGGGAGCAAAGATTGCGCCATTGCACTCCAGACTAGGCAACAAGAGCGAGACTCCACCTCAAAAAATAAAAATAAAAAACAACAACATAAAAACACTGCTCCAAAGCATAAGTGATGTACCGTCAATGAGGAGCATTAACACGGAATACAGTGTGTGGACCTGGCTTGAATCATTTGAATAAACCAACTTTAGGTAGGCATGCTTGGGACATTGAGGAAATAGGATTCAGACAAAGTAAAGATGAAATAAAGAAAGTATTGTTAATTTGTAGGTTAAAATGGTATTGTAATTGAGTAAGAAAAGTTCATCATTTTCTGAGTATTTAAGAGTGAAATGTCATGGTATCTATGATTCAAATTAATTCAGCAACATGTACAGGAGACATGGCAAAATGTTACTAATTGTTCTGCTAGGTGATATGTGCATGGAAGTTTATTATACTATTTCTTTTTATATTGTTTGGAAATACTCATAATAAAAAGTTTAGAACATAAAAAAGGAAAAAAAATACCATTAGTTATTAAACTAGATGCTTCAAGCCAGGGAGGGAGGCCTAAGGGTTTGTAACCAAAGAAGTAAAAACATGAGGTTCTTTGTGAACAGAGGGAGCTTTCCTCCATCATTTTCTGCCTATGGCCCTGGTTTCTAGTGATTAATTTATTAAACATTAGTTAGAAACTGTTGGGAGGGAGCCCCAAGGGGAGATAGAAGGATGAATGATAAGACACCCCCATTGCCCTCAAAGAGTAAATGTCTAGGAACAGAGAAAGTATGCAGATTCCATAGTTGCACTCTGGAGCCAGACCACCTGGGTTCAGATTCCAGGTATGACACATACTAGGTGTTTATCTGTATCAGTTAGTTAAGCTTTCTGTGAATACTGAGTGGATTTATCTTGTAGGTTGTCATAATCATTAAATGAACTAATATAGGTAAAGTTCTTAAAATTAATACTTTGTATTAAAAAAAAAACCAAGCGATATATATAATACATAGTAAAAGTTTTTCTAGAAAGAGATTTTGACATAATCCCAGTGGGGAGAATTCATTCCAGGATCCAGGGCACAAATATAAGCAAAGATTTAGAAAGTAAAGCATAAAGAGCGCTTTGGGAATAGCAACTAATCCACTGCAGTTAGGACTTTCGGGTCTGTTAAAAGCAGTGCTGAGAAACAAAACCGGAAAGGCAAGATGGGCCCAGATTACGCAGAGGGCCAAGAATACCAAGCCAAAGAGTCGTGGCTCTGTCCTGCAGGCACTAGCGGACCACCAAGAGTGTTTGAGCCAGGGAGAAGCATGAATGTTGGAGAAAGACTAACTATTCCCTGTGTTTTCAATAATCACTGTGTTCACAGCAAGTGCCAGACATCGGGAGCAAAATGGAAGCCCTCATGGAAGCTTCAGTTTAGAGGAGGAAGGAGATGTTGAATAACTGAACAAATAAGAGTTATGAAGGAAAAGTGCAGAGTGTTCTGAGAGCTCACAAGAAACCTAATGTAACTGGAGGGGTGAGGAAGTCAGGCTGAAGAGGTGACACCTGGCTGAGATGTAAAGCTATGCAGGAGTGGGCTAAGTGTACTTGGAGAGAAGAGCTTGCTGGGCAGAACAGGATGAGCATGGGCTCTGTGGCAGGAAGGGAAATGACATTCTAGACCTTTTAGAAAAATGCTAGCGGGGGTGGAACCAGGGGCCTGGGAGATTACGGTTTGAGATAAGAAAGTGTTAGGCAGGTTTAAATTACCCACCACCTCGGCCACACTAATTGAGCCAGATACCAACACCTGACCAAAAGACAGGCTCCTTAGACGCCTCAGCCAGGTTACCATGAAGTGACCTCGAGTGACACCAGATAGTTATTGCCAGAACCAATCAACGCCTCTCTCGGGGAGATTGAACATGAGACAGAGAGAGAGAAAAAGACTCAGAAATAGAGAAAAACAAATTGATGGATACATAGAATACAGTGGCAATACAGAAACTGACATGACACGAACCCCGTAGACCATATTAAGGATCTTGGTCTTTATGTTAAGAACAAATACTGGTAAGAAATGATGGGGGCCTGAACGAGGATTACAGAAGCAGAAATGAAGAAGAAGAGGAGGTGGTGATTTTAAACATATGTACATAATGACCCTTCTCCCTTAATTCCGTCTTCTTGAGTGTGGTCTGGACTTAGTTGTTTGCTTTTAACAGACAGAATATGGTAAAAGTAATAGTGTGTGACTTCCAAGATTAGGTTCTAAAGAGGACTGCAGCTACCATCTTGAGCATATATGTTCTCCCCCTCCTCCTCCTCCTCCTCTCCCACCCACCCCTCCCCATATGGGGGAAGGAAACTGTCATGTGGTAAGAAGCCCTGTAGAGAAGTCCATGGTGAGGAACTGGAGCCTCCAGCCAATATCCAGCAAGGAACTGAGATCTGCTTCTGACGATGAGTAATTTTTTTTTAAATTTCCATGTTACTTTTAGATTCAGAGGGTACATGTGCAGGTTTGTTACAAGGATATATTGCTTGCTGGTCTTGTCACCGAAATAGTAAACACAGTACCTAGCAGTACGTTTTTCAGCCCTTACCCCCCAGCCTTTGAAGTCGCCAGTGTCTACTCTTGCCATCTTATGTCTGTGTGTAGCCAAGATTTAGCTCTCACTTATGAATAAGGACATGAGATATTTGGTTTTCTGTTTCTATGTTAATTCGCTTAGGATAATGGCTCCAGCTGCAACCACATTGCTGCAAAGGACATAATTTCATTTTTTTTTTGTGGCTGTGTAGTATTCCATGATGTATATGTACCATATTTTCTTTATCTAATCTGCCATTGATGGCCACCTAGGTTGACTCCATGTCTTTGCTATTATGAATAGTGCCAGGATGGACATATGAGTGCACGTGTCTTTTTGGTAGAATGATTTATTTTCTTTGGGGTGTATACCAAGTAACTGGATTGCAGGGTCTAATGGTGGTTTGGTTGTAAGTTCTGTGAGAAATCTCCAAACTGCTTTCCATAGCACTAGCTGAAATAATTCATGTTTCCACTCTGCAGCCTCACCAGAATCTGCTGGGGTTTTTAGAATTTTTCATAATAGCCATTCTGACTGATGTGAGATGGTAGCTCATTGTGGTTTTGATTTGCATTTATCTAATAATTAGTGATGTTGAGCATTTTTTCAAACTTTTTTTTTTTTGCCACTTGTATGTCTTCTTTAGAGAAGTGTCTGCACATGACCTCTGCTAACTTTTTTTTTTTTTTTTTTTTGAGATGGAGTCTAGCTCTGTTGCCGATGCTGGAGTGCAGTGGTGCAATCTTGGCTCACTGCAACCCCTGCCTCCTGAGTTCAAGTGATTCTCCTAACTCAGACTCCAAGTAGCTAGGATTACAGGCATGCGCCACCATGCCCGGCTAATTTTTATATTTTTAGTAGAGATGAGGTTTCACCATGTCGGCCAGGCTGGTTTCAAACTCCTGACCTCAAGTGATCGGCCCACCTCAGCCTCCCAAAGTTCTGAGATTACAGGTGTTAGCCACCACGCCCAGCCACTTTTTTTTTTTAATTAAATAGGGTCTTGCCCTGTTATCCAGGCTGGAATGCAGGCATGATCATAGCTCACTGCAACCTCAAACTCCTGATTTGCCCACTTTTTTTGGAGTTATTTATTCCTTGTTGATTTAAGTTCCTCATAGATTCTGGATATTAATTCTTTGTCAATGCATAGTTTTTAATAGTTTGAGGTCTTATATTTAATACTTTAATCCATTTGAGTTAATTTTTGTGTATGGTGAAAGAGAGGTCCAGTATCCTTCTTCTGCATGTGTCTAGCTAGTTTTCCCAGCACTATTTCTTGACCAGGAGTCCTTTCCTCATTGCTTTTTTTTCTGTGAACTTTGTTGAAGATCAGTTGGTTGAAGGCATGCTGCCTTATTTCTGGGTTCTCTATTCTGATCCATTGGTGTATATGTCTATTTTTCTACCAGTACCATGCTGTTTTGGTTACTGTGGCCTTGTAGTGTAGTTTGAAGTCAAATAATGTAATGCCTCTTGCTTTGTTATTTTTGTTTAGGATTGCTTGGCTATCTGGGATCTATTTTTTTCCATATGAATTTAAGATAGTTTTAAAAATTTTTAAATAATATTAGAGATAGGGTCTTGCCATGTTGCCCAGACTGGTCTCAAACTTCTGGGCTCAAGCAATCCACCCACCTTGGCCTCCCAAAGCTCTGAGATTACAGGCATGAGCCACCACGCCTGGCCAGTTTTTCTAATTCTATAAAAAATCACATTGATCACGAATGATATTAAAAGTGGATTCTCTAATATATAATGAAATAATTATGCAACTTAAAAAAAAAGTGGATTTTCCACCCATAATCTACCTTTGAGATGACTGCAGCCCCAGATAACAATTGGCCTAGAACTTCATGAGAGATCAGCTAAGCTAAGCCACCCTCAGATTGCCAACTTTCACAAACTGCATGAAATAATTAACATGTTTTAAGCTGCTAAATTTTGGCATAATTTGCTATGCATATTGCACAATGAATACAGAGGGAGATGAAGGAAATTCATAATCCATAGGTGGAATTGCTAGGACTTTGCAATCATAGCTATTGGGTATGGAGGCACAAAAGAAGAAAGAAGAAAACTGAGCTTCAGACCTGACTCGCTGAGGTTCTATTTTTAGAGAAGGGGTTGGAACATACGAGGAAGAATTTTGGGGAGAAAGAAAATAATTTCCATTTCGAACTCATTAAATTCAAGAGGCTGATGAGATTTTCATGTGTCCCCTGGAGATTTGAAAATATGGCAAAAGGTGTTAGAGTGGAGAGGGCTATATGGATGGAAGTCATCAGGGTAGAGGAGAACCATGGCAGTGGAGGGCATTTCCAAGGAGAACAAGGAGATAATAAAGGCAGATGAAGGGCAAACACCAAGAATCAGATATATTTGTGGTCCCAAAAGAGGAAAAAGAGAAGTAATGCTCAGAATTAAAAGATTAAAAACTCTAAAGAGAGTTTCAATAAGGAGATGTTCAACAGTATCAAAAACTACAGAAAGCAATCCCTATCTCTGGAAAGTTCGATCTCACATTATACATCTGCATATTAGATTATCTATAAATCTCCTAGTTGGGACAAGTCAACACTGGCTGCACAAATCAAATCAAATTTCAAGAGCTACAATGCAAAAAATGAGACCTGAATTATGGTCACCCCAGCAAAGCACTGGCCACCATGTGACGCTTCCCACAGGTGGTCTATATGTCTTTTTACAACGCTCCTCTCAAACTGCAACAGAAGGAATGCTCACAGTTCTCTCTAGACAACCTGCTCTTTTTACAATGGGGGGTTTTCAAGCTGCAAACACGGAGACTTTCTCATTTACCTCAGGATAAGGATATTTAGGAGGCTTGAGGAAGCAAAGAAAATGGTTTCCAGGGATACATGCCAAGCCTCATGAGAACTAGAATGTGGTTCAGGATGAAGCAACAGTTTTTCCAGCAGCCTGCCATTCCTGAAACATCTCCTGCACCGATTCCTTTCTCTACTTGCTTCTGCTTGTTAATCTTCTGCTAGCAGATGGCTTCTATGCCTCCATTCATAGCCCCTCTATGTACCGAAGTCATCACTTGCTTCACACTGTCTGCTCACTGCCTTCTTTCCACATTTTTCGGTTTCTGTGTCAACACTGGACTGCTGTCTATCAGCCGTCTGCTTTTCTCGAACTCTGGGTACCTCTGTTCATCTCTGTCTCTAGTTCAAATTCCTCCAAGAGAGGCTTTGATTGGTTCAGAAAGTCCCTATCCAGTGCCACCCGAGGCCACCTCCTAGAGGCTAAAGGGCATTAAGTAGTGTGTCTTTTAGTCAGTTGTTAATTCCCGGTTCAACCATTCACTGCCAAAATGGTGGGGAAAGTGGTTAGCGAATGTTAGAGAATTTGGTTCCTTTTCCCCAAAAGGAGGCAGTGGGCCTGGAAGCTTCTTTGTCTTAATGACCTTTCAAGTACTGTTCCCCAGTGAGCTAATGGCTTAAACTTCCTCCTCTGCATACAGATTCCTTCTAGAAGGGTTTTTATCTTTAATATTAGCTCAGTTTATAGCAACGACCACTTGTGGTACTGACCCTCAAAGCAGCACATGCTGGCTGCTTACTGATTAAAAAACAAAGGTAAACACAGAAAATATGGGTTTAACAAGGCTTTGATAAACTGAAAAAGCCTAAAATGATTTCAGTGAACTCTACTAACCATAGCCAGTCAGTTCCTGCTCTTCATTCGTATTCATTCATTCGGCACCACCTAGTTAGTAGGTGTTCTTCTAGTGTGAAGAAGCTGGTTAAGACAGAAACCCTACCCTCAAACAGCTGACTCGCAAGACAGGCCTAAGCACGTACGTCTTTCTTCTCATCTCTCTCTTCCCCAGTTCAACTCTCTCTTTCCTCCCTTCCCCTTTACTTCGTGCATTTTTTTTGGGAAATGTGCCCATTCACAGTCAGTTCCTTCCTTGCCTGTGTTTCCTTTATTTATTTTATATATTTTTTAGAGACAGAGTCTCACTCTGTCATCCAGGTAGAGAGTCATACTAGCTTAATGAAGCCTTGAACTCCTGGCCTCAAGTGATTCTCCCTTCTCAGCCTCTGGAGTAGTTATGACTACAGACACAGGCCACCAGGCCCAGCTAATTTAAAAAATGTTTTTTGTAGCAATGGGGGTCTCACTATATTGCCCAGGCTGTTTGAGTTGTCTCAAACTCCTGACCTCAAGCAATCACTCCTGCTTCGGTCTCCCAAAGTGCTGAGACGAGAGGCTGAGCAACCCTGCCCAGCTGCCTGTCCTTCTTTATGTTGTCAAGGATTCATGGGAACCCTCACAGACTCTGCCTTACCAAACATGTAAAAAGTAAACGTGGCTGGAAGAACACACACCAAAAGATCGATAGATGATTACGGAGGCAGGCTGGGGCAGGAAGTGGATGGTTTTTAATTTACATGCCTTTATATCTTTGAATTTTTATAAGCTTTTGTTTAGAGATTACTTGTTATACTAGAAAAGTAAATAAGAAGTAAACATTTTCTATAAAAAAAGGAAAAGAAATGAGAAGGAATGAACAACTGAACAAATGAAGCTGGTAAAATTTTCCATGACGCTACTGTCAAGGTTGCTTTGGTTTCTCTTTTGTTTTTTGACAATCTCTAAGGAAGCTCTGTGGAGTGAAGGAGGAACATCATAATCTGCAAGTGACTCAAAACAAATTTATTTTATCCTTTAGATTTGCTTGATTCATGTAGATTGCTTTCTTATTCTTGAAATTCAAGTGATCATATTCTTACTTTACTACAGAAAAGCAATTGACATGATAAAAAATAAGCAAGCCATTTGGGAAGTTAGGATTTTAGAGGTAGGTAATGGGAAAATTTGGTGGTGAGAGGCCAACAAGGGATGATTTTTCCTAGACGTGTGAACTTCCTGTAATGTGGAATGTGTACGTGTGAAATAACCAGTCACTATATTTGCAATAACTTAATAACATGACGGTTCCTCCACCCGTCCTCTTTCCCCACACTGAGTTCCAGTTTCACATCAGGATACTTATTGTGAAGCTTTACAAAGAAAGGAGGAAGTAAACCTACCAACAAGGCAGCAATGTGTTTCAAATACCACATTCTTAACAGATGAAAGTTTCTTTAATCACACTAATTAGCAATACCACATGAGTCAAAATGGATGGTCCAAATTTTGTATTTAATTTTCTTCCTGTGTCCTGGGCCTTTCCAATTTATTAATTATTGTTTACAAGGCCTTGCCTTGCTGTGGTAGATTTAGCAGACATTACCATCTTAGCAAGGGTCAGCTTCATTTTGCTGCAGGATTGCACCTGCTTCCTCATCTGAACTAAAAAGGAGGTAAAAACGTGGTACTTAAGTGGCCAGAGCCTTTTGTCTGATGCAGGAAAGCAATGAGAGCGCCTGTTTCTTCACTGTTGTTCATGCTAAAGGGTCTCCAAGGGTGTATCACTTAGATGAATCAGTTCCCTGCTCCCTAAAAGCAAAGAGCTCCGCAGAGAAGAGATAGCAGCTGGCCAGTGGGGCTCAGTAATTCCCAGCAGCACACCAGGGGCTAACAGAGGAGACCACTGTGTTTGAGGAAACGGACAGGATCTAGAGAGAAACCAACGCTTGGCTGTCATTCCTCCGAAAAATTAGGTCAGAGCAAAAATAGGTAAATTGCTGCTTGCAGAATAACTAATTTAGTAATAGTTCAGAATAATGCATTGCATTATTAGATTCAAAGTGGTGTTTTAAATGACATTCTATTAGCAGAACCTGACAACTGACAAAACTTAGATGGTATTTGGCTCCCTAAGAGAAGGCAAACCATGAGCATGTGGATTTTTTTTTTTAAGAGACGGGGTTTCACCATCTTGGCCAGGATGGTCTCAATCTCTTGACCTCATGATCCACCTGCCTCGGCCTCCCAAAGTGCTGGGATTATAGGCGTGAGCCACCGTGCCCGGCCTTTAAATTTTTTTTTTTTTTTAGACGGAGTATCGCTCTGTTGCTCAGGCTGGAGTGCAGTAGTGCAATCTCAGCTCACTGCAACCTCCACCTCCTGGGTTCAAGTGATTCTCCTGCCTCAGCCTGAGCTGAGACTACAGGTTCGTACAACCACATCCGGCTAATATTTTTTGTAGTTTTAGTAGAGACAGGGTTTCACCGTTGGCCAGGCTGGTCTCGAACTCCTGATCTCGGGTGATCCACTTGCCTCGGAATCCCAAAGTGCTGGGATTACAGGCATGATCCACTGCGCCCGGCCACATGTGGATATTTTAATTAAAGTTGAATACAGAACTCACTGTGCTTGGTATTGAACTTCTTGGGAGTACTGTGGCCCACTGCTTGAATCTTAGCCCTGACATTGTTAAATGCAAGTAACCAGGGAGAACGCAGTGACTTGCTTCAAAGAAAGAAAAAAAAGCACTTCTGACAAAACCCCAGAAGCTAAGGTTATTCACGATTATAAAAGCTGTAACAAAAGCTGTGAATGTTGGTTCTATCGTTCACAATTTTAGAAAAATATTGTTTGTCTTTTGATTTTATGAGGCAATTTTGAAAAACATCAATCAAAGACCTGCTCTGAATCTCCAGGTGTGAAAACAGGATGATGGGAAATCCAGATGGTCAAACTATGGGCAGAGGTTTTGTATTTGTGATTGGTAGAGAGAAGGAGGCCTGTGTTTGAGGGACAACAGATGGGAAATGCCAACGTCATCACTTAAAGTATTATCCTCACTCTCACCCCACAATCTGGAAACAAGTGACGGTGTTGCTCTGTGTAAAGATAGCAGACCTCTTCCAGATTGGGGGACTGGACAGAACCATTTAATTTCTCTTTGGGTTAAGATGTAGCCATCATTATCTCCATTAGTTAATTAGAAGAGTTACTGCCGGTGACTTAAAAAAAAAAGTAATACTATTAGAATTTTTAAAAATTACACATACATTCCTCAATTCTTTTTTTTTTTTTTTGAAACAAAGTCTCGCTCTGTCATCCAGGCTGGAGTGCAGTGGCATGATCTTGGCTCACTGCAACTTTTGCCGATTCTCCTGCCTCAGGTTCCCAAGTAGCTAGGATTACAGCTGCCACCACCCCACCACATTCTGCTAATTTTTGTATTTTTAGTAGAGATGGGGTTTCCCCATGTTGGACTAGGCTGGTCTCGAACTCCTGACCTCAGGTGATCTGCCGGCCTCAGCCTCCCAAAGTGCTAGGATTATAGGTGTGAGACACTGTGCCTGGCCACATTTCACAATTCTGAAAGGCAATTAGTGTTTTTAATAATGAATGATTCCAGGCAGGGCATGGTGGCTCACACCTGTAATCTCAGCACTTTACGGGGCCGAGGCAGGCAGATCACTTGAGGCCAGGAGTTCGAGACCAGCCTGGCCAACATGGTGAAACCCTGTCTCTACTAAAAATACAGAAAAATTTAGCCAGGCATGGTGGTATGTGCCTGTAATACCACCTACTCAGGAGGCTAAGGCAGGAGAATCACTTGAACCCGGGAGGTAGAGATTGCAGTGAGCTGAGATTGCACCACTACACTCCAGCCTTGGTGACAGAGCAAGACTCCATCTCAAAAAAAAAAAAAAGATGATTCCAAATAGACATGCAAACTGATACACACATACATGTATGCATATCTTAAGCATGACTGCATTTTTAAGTAGCAGGACAAAATATACTTTGAAATAATTAAGCATCTTCCTTTGGAAAATACCACATGCTTAAGAGATCTCACTGGCAGCTCAAACATTTCACCCCCACCCCCTACCTCAGGCAGGTGCTATTCTTTTGGGTAGAAGCAAAGAGGGAGACTCATTTAAGACCATGAAGCCAATACATGAGAATGAAAGGAGAGAGGAATATGGTATCATCACACATCAAAATCTACTCAAGTATGCAGTCTAGCAGATCATTCAGTCTTTGGAGTTCCTTTTATTTATCTTGGAGTCTATGTTTGTCTCAATTTAGATTACTGCTAAAATGGAGAAAAAATACCCCACCCATGAAGCAGCTGAATTAAAAGAAAACATAAACTGACCTTTAAAAATAGTTGAATTCAGCTTCTTTGGAAAGGGAGACTGTAAGATTGGCTAATACTCAAAAACGGTAATTTTCCTTTATTTAACTCAAAGTAATAATTTATCTCAAAATGAAATCACAGTTACTTATAAAGATGATGGTATTTGGCTTTTCATTTGGAAGTATTCTCCAGAAAGCAACTCAGAAATGTACAAAGTTAAACCTATACACACATCGGGTGTATGTGGTCAGGAGTATGCTTTGTTTACCTGTAACTGATTTTAACTGAATTGCCCTTCTTTTAAAGAAAAATGTGCATCAGATGGGAGGGATCGGCAGCTGAGGAGTGAGACAGCAGGATATGTGGGCTATGTGGATATATCCAAAGGGACGGATGAGACTGTTGCTGAGTTCATCAAGAGGACCATCTTGAAAATCCCCATGAATGAACTGACAACAATCCTAAAAGCCTGGGACTTTTTGTCTGAAAATCAACTGTAGACTGTAAATTTCCAGCAGAGAAAGGAATCTGTAGTTCAGCACTTGGTTCGGCTGTGTGAGGAAAAGCGTGCAGGTCTCAATGATGCTACCCTGCTAGACATCATTTATACTCAATTTCATCAACACCAGAAAGTTTGGAATGTTTTTCAGATGAGTAAAGGACCAGGTGAAGATGTTGACCTTTTTGATATGAAACAATTCAAAAATTCATTTAAGAAAATTCTTCAGAGAGCATTAAAAATTGTGACAGTCAGCTTCAGAGAAGCTGATGAGAATGCAGCCTGGATTGGAATTGCCTGGGGGAACACAGTACGCTAAGCCAAACCAGTACAAATGTACCTATGTGATGTACTACTCCCAGACTCCGCATGCCTTCATGTCCTCCTCCAAGATGAGGCGCAATATGCCACTTCTGGGTCAGGCACTGACAATTGCTAGCAAACACCATCAGGTTGTGAAAATGGACCTGAGAAGTCGATATCTGGACTCTCTTAAGGCTATTGTTTTTAAACAGTATAATCAGACCTTTGAAACTCACAACTCTATGACACCTCTACAGGAAAGAAGCCTTGGACTCGATATAAATAGGGATTCAAGGATCATTCATGAAAACATAGTAGAAAAAGAGTCCAACAAATAACTCAGGAAACGTTTGGAGATTATCCTCAACCACGACTAGAATTTGCACAATATACGCTTGAAACGAAATTCAAAGTGATTTAAATGGGAGCATCTTGGCTGAGAGGGAAGAACCCCTCCGATGCCTAATAAAGTTCTCTAGCCCACATCTTCTGGAAGCATTGAAATCCTTAGTACCGGCTGGTATTGCAGATGCACCCCTTTCTCCACTGCTCACTTGCATACCAAACAAGAGAATGAATTATTTTAAAATTAGAGATAAATAAGACGTGTGTGGTTTCACAAACACAGCTCCTCCTTCATACATTGCACGTGCACTTCAGTTAATGGCTGGCTGTATAGCTTCTGTCTGTAAACTTATATTTTAGAGAATCCTTGTTACTGAATTTTTAGAAATGCTCACATAATTGTTGGGACCAATTTATTCCTCCACGATATGCATCCTCTCTCGCATATCCTGCTAACTAACAGTTGTGGCATTTGAGATGACAGGACATACATATATATGGCCCCACACTCGACCTTGAGTGCCTGAAGGCTCTGAAATCAAGCATTTGGCACAGTGCTGGAGACTTTGGGGCTTGTGTTCTTTTTCCCACTGCTGTCTCTTCTTGATTCTGGGGAGGTCGGATTTCAGCCGCTGGTTTCCAGGGATTGATTCTTAAGCCTTAGATCCACAGAAAGAAGCAACAGGAAACTATACTCACTCAAAACTTTTTAGAAGAATCATGAAATTGGTCCATTCAAAGGACAGAGTTAAGTCCATTGTGCTATTGTTGGAAGATGTTGCATATTTGGTGAGTCAGTTATATAAAATGATATTCTTGTTGTAAATATGATACCTTTCATAATCTGTTTTATCACATGTATAACATTCAAACTGACAAATATTATACTGATTTATGAATAAAGATAAAAAAAGAAAAATGTGCATCACTTTCATTTCAGTGGAGTTTTTTAACTCAAAAATAAAAAAGACGACAAAGAATTAATAGCCTTATTCGATTTTTTTAAATCTTACAAATTAATGAAAAGATAAACAAGAAAAATGGTCAAAGGGCAAATAATTTTGACATGGCCAACAAACATTTGAAACAACAGTTAACTTCATTAACAATCTAAGGAGTACAAATTATAACAAGTATAAGGTACCATTTTTCACTAGTGCGGTTGGAAAGAAAAATGTTAAATAATAATAATGTTGGGGACTGTATATAAAAATAAATGCAATGGTATACACTGCTAGTATAAATGTAGTGAGTGCTTGCGTGTGTATATATACATCCACATGTATACCTTCAATAAGGTATTGATTCAAATTAATTATATATATGCTATATAAGTATATATTTATAGGAATATATACAAATATATGTATGTGTATTTATCTAGATACATAATATTATAAATATATTTATTTATATTTAGAGGGCAATAAGCATTTGAAACAACATTTAACTTCATTAAGAATCTAAGGAAGAATCTTCCTGAAGATTCTTTATGGAATGAAGAGATGGAATGGACCATGAAGAAATGGTCTTCATGGAATTCCCAGCATACTTCATACCAGAGAGAGAGAAAATATAACATCCACTGTTCTCCATAACTATTCTCATTACATTAAGAACGAACAACAACCAGGAAGTGCAAAACTCTAGGAGCCATGAGCATATCTGAATATGCAATTTCTAAAATTCATGTCCTGTGGGTTACACACACACATACACACACATACACAGAGTCATGTGTGTTTTAAAGTCTTAAAAGAGTGCATATTCTTTGATTCAATGACTAGATATCTAGAAATTTATTCAGAAATAATCACAGATATGCTCAAAGATATAGCTACAAGGATGCTCATTAGACAGCTATCAAAAACATTATCAAAAACTTGGACACAGCCTAGATGTCCAACAATAGAAGGTTGCTTAAGTATGTTATAAAACATTTATACAGCAGAACACTATGCAGAGGCAGAAGAATATTTAATGTCCATAATACATTAAATGAAAAGGGAGCCAGGCATAGTGGCACACACCTGTAATCTCAGCACTTTGGGAGGCTGAGGTGGGAGGGTCACATGAGCCCAGGAGTTTGACGTTGCAGTGAGGCACGATTGCGCCACTGCACTCTAGCCTGGGTGACAAAGTGAGACCATGAAAAAAGAAAGAAAAGAAAGAAGAGAAAGAAAAGAAAGGAAGGAGGAAGGAATAAAGAAAGAGAGAGAAAGGGAGATTTCAACACTATTGTATTCAGTTTTGTATTTACACAGAATTATAGAAAAACAAATGCTATTGGTGGTTTTCTCTGGAAACTGGGATTATTTATAATTTTGATTTTATTCCCATTGTTTACCTGTCTTCTCTATAATTTCATATTTTTTTAAAAACAGCTTTGTTGAGATGTCATTCACATATCATACAATTATTACTTTTTTCTTTTTTGACAACATCTTGCTCTGTCGCCCAGGTTGGAGTGCAGTGGTATGATCTCGGCTCACTGCAACCTCCACCTCCCAGGTTCAAGCAGTTCTCCTGACTCAGCTTCCCAAGCAGCTGGGATTACAGGTGCATGCCACCATGCCCGGCTAATTGTTTTGTATTTTTAGCAGAAACAGGGTTTCACCATGTTGGCCAGGATGGTTTTGAACCCCTGACCTCAAATTATCTGCCTGCCTCCACCTCCCAAAGTGCTGGGATTACAGGCGTGAGCCACTGCACCTGGCTATTACTTTTACAATTAAGAAAAAAAGCAATAACATTATTCTTACTGATTGAGGTAAACCTCTTTTGGGCAAATAATTAATCAACATTTCATCTCAATTATTTTAATATTGGGTTCATACCCAGCATTTATCCAGCACTTTGCATTCTGCAATGCACCTTTACTTTTACACAAGGTTCTTCTAGCCAAGTAGACCTCATTGCACATAAACAAATAACGACCTACACCTGTTAAGGTGCAAGTAATTAAGTCTTGTTGGGGGGTCTTTGCTCGCTCTTAATGGAAATTACACTGTGAATAAGACAACAGAGGGAGAGAGATCCAAGATGGCCGTTTAGCAGCAGCTCAGGATTGTAGCTCCCAGTGAAAGCACAGAGAGCGAGTGAATGCCGCAATTTCAGACGAATTTCTGTTGCCCACAAACTGGGAGCTACCCAGGGGAGGAGCCACACGGGTCGCCAGCGCGACTCTTTTGGCCGGCGCGGCTGTTTTGCCAGCACCCCGGGGCGGTGGGGTGCTTCTGAGTGCGGAGTATACGGGACGGGGTGCCCTTTGAGTCGGGCTCGGCTGGTCCCATCCCCACAAGGAGAACAGCAATTGGAAGCGCTGAGGACTGAGAGTTTCACAGTAAGCACAGCTGAACCCGGGAAGGCCTAGCTCTGTGGGGAAAGGGCGTCCGCCAAAGGAAAACTAAGAAACAGATAAAACTTCATCACCAACAAGCCGGACGTCCACTCCGACCCACTCTGAACGTCAGTAATTACAAAGACGACAGCAGGATAAATCCACAAAAATGGGAAGAAACCAGTGCAAAAAGGCTGAGAACACCCGAAATCAGAATGCCTCTCCTCCTACAGGGGATCGCAGCTCCTCATCAGCAAGAAAACAAGGCATGACGGAGAATGAGTGTGACGAACTGACAGAATCAGGCTTCAGAAGGTGGATAATAAGAAACTTCTGTGAGCTAAAA